>JASDQU010306657.1:80326-91100 GCA_032191745.1 Picea mariana
CATCTCGTTATTCCTCATACAAGCATGGGTCCTCCAACCTTTCTTCTAGGATAACTCAATCCATAAAGCATCTTCCCGTGAGGGCTTTCACCATAAGGGGACCACTTTGGAGTTCATTCGTTTGTACACCTTATCAATCATGATAATACAATAATGAGAGCATGGGTCCTCCAACCATTCTTCTAGGATAATTCAATCCGCAAAGCATCTTCCCGTGAGGGATTTCACCATAAGGGGACCATTTTGAAGTTCATCCATTTGTGCACCTTATCAGTCATGATAACACAATAATGAGTCATCTATACATTTTTCCAGCAATGCATCATATACCAATGGAACCAAATTGATCCATCTTCATCATGTATCAATGACAACTCATTGATCCATCTTCATCTATGCATTCTCATTTAGGACAATACATATTATATTACATAAATCATCAATCAATCAATCCTTTGACATCAATAAATCACTTGAAATAAATCAATGACATCAATCAATCAAACCATTGGCATCAATGACAACATGATCCAACACAAGTTTGGGGACAGCTCTCGCGAGCCATTAAAGTGCTGAGAATGCAGAGAGCCTCATCTAAGGAGGAACTTCCCATGTTTGATTTCAGCAAACAAAACTACTGTTCATAATCTATAGGAAGCCTCAATGGTGGGAGACTTGGGTAGAAGCCTGCATCGGATAAATGCAGTCATAGATGGTTGACAAGTTGACCACCAGTCCTCAGTAGTAGAAATCAAAGGTAAAATCAATAATACTCGAATTTATTTTCTAATTGACCCTGGAGCTCCATTAAGTTATATTACCCCTGATGTAGTAGATTCATATAAACTTAAGAAACATAAGAACGCAAAATCATCGCTTGTACAACTAGCAATAGGTACTAAAAGGAAAATATTTGACTTTATTTCTAACTTTGAGTTCAGCTTAGATGGTCAGTATATAAGAACAAATATGAACATCCTACTACTAGGATCTTACAATATGATTATCGGGATGGATTGGTTGGAACAACACAAAGCAGTACTAGATTGTTATATAAATATACTTAGCTATAAAAATGATTTTGGCACTGCTAGAACAACCCAAGGTAAACCAAAACTGGTATCAATCAGACAAGATTCAGCCATGTAACTCAATAAGTGTATGAGGAAGGGATGTCAAGTTTATGCCATCCAAGTGACGAATCTATTAGAAAGAGAAGATAAGCCAAGGTTTGAAGACTTCACGGTCCTATGTGAATCCAGAGACATGTTTGTGGATGAGATACCAAAATTACCTCCTAGAAGGTAAATAGACTTCTCCATAGACCTACTACTTGTTTCATCCCCTATCTCAAAGGCACCATACCGAATGAGTCTACCAGAACTGACAGAATTAAAAATACAATTACAGGAATTGTTGGACAAAGAATATATCAGACTGAGTGTCTCACCATGGGGGGCACTAGTCCTCTTTGTGAAAAAGAAAGATGGTACTCTAAGACTATGTATCGATTATTGACAACTGAACAAAATGACTATTAAGAACAAACACCCCTTACTAAGGATAAATGATCTGTTTGTTCAAGTAGGTGGGGCCAGGATCTTTTCAAAGTTGGATTTATGATCCAATTATCATCAAGTTAGGATAAAAGATGAGGACATAAGCAAAACAACTTTTCGGACAAGATATGGACACTACGAGTTCATAGTCATACCTTTCGGACTCACTAACGCACAAGCCACGTTTATGTGTCTGATGAACAACATCTTCAGTCAATACTTAGACAAGTTCGTGGTAGTATTTATCAACGATATTCTGGTCTATTAAAAAACGAAGGAAGAACATGATGAACACTTAAGTATAGTTCTAAAAATGTTGCAGAAACACAAACTGTACACCAAATTTGACAAGTGTGACTTCTATCAAAAGGAAATACAATATCTAGGAAACATAATTTCAGCAGAAGGCATTATCGTAGACCTAGAGAAGACAAAAGACATTATGGAATGGTCGGTACCTAAGGATGTAGCGGATATCCAGTAATTCATGGGAATCACCAGATATTACCGCAAGTTTATAGAAGGGTTTTCCAAAATATCCTACCCTATCATGTCATTAAAAAAGAAAGGGATCAAATTTAACTGGTCAGAGAAGTGTCAAGGCAGTTTTAACAAACTAAAGGAATTATTGATAATTGCACCCATATTGAAGGTAGAAGACCCAGATAAAGACTTCACCATATGTGTTGATGCAAGTAAAGAAGGACTACATGGTGTCCTAACTCAGGAAGGATACATTATTTGTTATGAGTCGCAAAAATTAAATGAACATGAGCGAAATTATGTCACTAATGACTTAGAATTGGCAACAGTAATACACGCTTTAAAAATGTGGTGACACTACATAATGGAAAGAAAATTTCTACTATTGATGGATAATAGCGGGGTGAAATATTTGTTTAACCATCTAGACCTAAATGCAAGACAAGAAAGATGGCTATCCTTCTTGAGCGAGTTCGACTTCGAGGTCAGATATATCAAGGGTAAGGAAAATAAAGTAGCGGACGCTTTAAGAAGAATAGTCCATGGGTTATTTGAGATAAATATTAGCAGGGTAGAAAGTGATCTAGAACAAAGGATAAGGATGATAGGTATTAACGATGGAAATTACACTAAGATGATGGTAGAATTACAAAACAGTATTGCAAACTCAGATAAACCAGATCTAAGTATCGACAAGAAAGGATCATTACAATTTAAAAACATATTGTACATACCTGATTCAACAGAGTTAAAATTAACAATTTTGGATGAAGTGCATAAGAAACTGTATTCTGGCCATCTAGGTTACTAGAAAAAAATAACCACACTTATAAAACTATTTTACTGGCCTAATATGAAAGGCTAAATAAAAAAATACTTGGCTAGGTGCTAGGATTGTCAGCAGGTTAAGGCCCAACACCAACATCCAGCTAGCCTATTATAGTCGTTACCAGTACCAGAATGGAAATGGGAGACCATATCGCTGGACTTTACAACAGGTTTTCCTAAAACTCAGAAACATAATGATTCTATCATGGTTTTAATCGATAAACTCAGTAATTCTGCACACTTTATTCCTGTAAAGTCTACTTTTAAAGCTATAAACATTGTTGAAATATTCATGAAAGAAATTTTTAGACTGCATGGTATTCCTAAAATGGTGATTTCATATAGAGACGTAAAATTCACATCCGTTTTTTGAATGAATTGTTTGCAAGGATAAATACTAATCTGAATTTAAGTACAAGTTATCATCCACAAATGGATGTACAAACCGAAAGAACAAACCAAATCATAGAGGATATGCTTCACATGTATGTAAGAACAAACCGAGCAAGTGGGAAGACTATCGGCACTTGGTAGAATTTTCATATAACAATGGGTACCAAACTTCAGCTAAGTTGAGCCCTTTCGAAGTACTATACGACAGAAAGTGTACGACTCCAATTAGTTGGGATAACCCAGCTAACAGACTCATGGTTGGAATAGAGATGCTCCAAGAAATGGAGAACATGGTAAGGAAGGTACAACAGAACTTGAAAGAAGCACAAGACAAACAGAAGAGCTACGCAGATCAGAAAAGAAGACACTTGGAATTTCAAGTGGGAGACCATTTTTATTTTAAGGTCAAGGCACGAAAGAGATCGTTGAAGCTAGGGAACTGTGCCAAGATGGCACCTAGGTTTTGTGGGCCCTTCGAGATACTAGCTCAAATTGGACTCGTAGCATACCAGCTTGCAATTCCTACTAATCTAAGAATTCATAATGTATTTCATGTTTCTTTGTTAAAAAAATATATTCATGACCATACTCATATGATTGATTGGAACTTGGCACAGGTGGAACCCGAAGGTGAGTTCCAGGTGGAACCCCTGCGCATTCTGGACCTGAGAGAAATAACACTTCGGAATAGATTCGTCGCTCATGTAAAGGTGCAATGGAAGCATTTTAGTCCTGAGGAGGCCACTTGGGAGTTGGAGGGAGATTTGTGGAAATATCATACAATCATGTTCCAAGGAAGGGACAAACACTGAGGATAGTCTTTTACTGAAGGGGGAAAGGATGTGACATCCCCAAAGCTAAAGTATTTTTGAAATTTAAATTTGTTGGAAATTTATTCTGTTTTGAGTAAATTCAAATTTGGAAAATTTTTGACATTTAGGGCAATTCCGAATTTCGAATTTGACAATTGTAATTAATTATTATGACTATTGGGAAGAGACCTAATTTGACCCAACTAATAAATTGACTATGACACTTGTATGAAAACAAAATATTTTATATTGATTTTAGGAGGACAAATGGAACAACCATGTTAAATCTAACCGACCATGACTCCATGAGTGGGAAACATGTTGGAACTACCACTAGGCTGATTGTTACAAGTGGAAAATCAATGATTTGGCCATTGGCAGCCCTTGAAAATCAAGGATCTAGAAAGATGTGAAAATTCCCAAGGGAGGGAAAAAGGACCTATAAAAATTGATAAATATCATATGTGAGGAGGTCGGATGCTACCAAGTATGCAGGGAAAGAAACTATTGATTTTCTTACTTGCTATTATGAACACTACTGGTTGAGTGTGAGGCAAGGGGAATCTACTAGAATTGAAGGACATTGTTGAGGAGGAGTTTCCAAGTTCGGTCTCATGGATTCATGGTCAGGCTAGAGGGTGAATTGGGCAAGTGAGTTTGACTATCCTATTATACGGTTGGGAGGAACGTGGTTGTTCCCTTTGTCATTGCCTGAATTGGTTCAGATATGTTAAATTCCTCCTTTCCTTGAATGATTTTGGGTATCTGTTATTATGCATTTGTTGGTGTTTAGCTGAAATAATTTTCATGGATGATATATGTTCCTTTGTATGAGGCTACAATCAAAAGTTAAAATTCTAGGGCATAATTACCTATGTAAAACCTTAACCTGAAAGATCAAATCTATCTACAGGAGCACGTTCATTTCTACAACTAAAATATTAGGAAGATTTATCCATAAATATTTGGAATTGAGTAAGTCTGTATATAAGTTACATATCAACTTATATATATGATTACAGTTTATTGTCTGTTGTAGGAACTACTGTATCTATATGGTCCCATATGTCATATGTTGGATAATCATCTATTCTATTAAAGGAATAGGCTTATATTACTACTATATTTGTGACCCATTGTCATCACAAGTTCCACCTACAAGTGTACACGTTATAAAAAACACAAATTGTCTATAACGATAATAGAATTGAATATGGACAATGAGCTATAGTACAAAAAAAAAAATATTGTGTTTTAGTCGGGCCCAGTATTTAACTATTATGCCTGAAAACATTAAATTCATCTTGCAATTTTTTGAAACTTCAAGTCCTAGAAAACTTTCTATCGGTCATAAGATCATCATGAGCCACACGACTCTAAGGGGTTCATTTCTGTAGTGGATTTTCAAACCTGTGTAAACATTTGTAGGAAACTGGAAGAATTTCATAAGTATTATATCCATATAACTGTACATATTTAAAGGCCTTATTTAAAAATAAGGGGTTTACGAAGTATCAAACAAAAAATTATGACTGCAGCTATGAATTTATATGTGTAAATGTTCATTCAGAAATCATTATAACAGATGGCATAGAATTAGTTCCACAATTTGGAGTACACTCGGATCGAACACAATAGAAAGATAGGTCTAAACTATTACAGATCCAGGTTAAAATTTACAAGAGAAAAGACAGGTGATTTTATTTACCAACACCCTTATAGGTATGCCAAGGATCAACGTTCCCAAAAACAAATTGAAGTAAGGATATAAAACACCATCCGCAATTCTTTTCATTTCAGAGATGTTGAGAAAATAGTTCTAGCATAGGAAAGATTTCAGTCATAATTTACCTTCGAATAATACTTAATACAAGTCATAGTAATAAAATCGGTTTAATCCAGGAGTAATTTTACAAATTTAAAGTTGACTCTCGGAACTCGACAGTGAGAAGGAGTAACGAAGCTAACACACAACAAACCAATTACAGAAATGGTTCCTTAATTTGAATGTTTCTACCATTAATTGTCTAGGCCTTTTCGGCAGGCGAAAAATGGAGCCCGAGTACCTATTAAGGGGGGTGAAATCTCCAAGCGTGTGTCCTGGCATGGTTGAAACCCCTGCACAGAGTTGCGAGAAATACCCTTAAGTTTTGTTCAAGACAAATGTAAATAAAACAAAAAGGGAAATGAGCAATATTAGGAAAGAGAGTTCGCCAAAGTAATACTTAACTTAAGTAGAGTGATATGTTTATCCTTCACCATCACCAAGAGCCATGTATTTCTCCAGACTTGGAAGGGAAGAGGAGTCCTAGACTTCCTGATGGGTACCCTCACAAAAACAAAAGGGCCCATCATTAGTGTTAAGAATCAATGAATAACCAAAATAAGAATATAATCCAAGAACCAATACACGAATGTTGGAACATGAGCAATCTGCATAAAAACATAAACTCAAGGACCCCCTTACAAAAATATAAAGAAACAGTAGAACTATCTAACACTCTACAAATAAGTTTTAAGCAAATGTAAGGGGTCGAAACGGTGTCAAAAACCCCAAACGCGCATGTGTGGTAAGATGCTCGGAAAGAACAAGGGGGCACATAGAATGCAACCGAACATTTGTAGCTTCAGTCAAAGTATAATCCTTGTTTAAGGGTTTGGCCAACTACTATTCTTTTTGGGAGACTCTCAAATAAGGAAGAATCACAGACTTACAAGTTATTGAAGAGTATTTGGGATGAACCCCTATTTGATTTTCCACAATCTGGATAGAAAACAACTTGCCAGAGAGGTTCCAGTATCAAAATAAATAGGCTCAACATACAGGAATGTAAAATACCCTAAACCATTTAAACATACGATTTTCTTTTCGACAAATATTAACCGAGAATAGTAACAAACAATGGTGGGTCCAGGAGGAGGGAAATAAGGGCCTATGGGCAATAAAAAAGATAATACGAGAATAATAAGCTGAAAATGACTAAAACCTACGATAAAAATTATTATGGATACATACCGAAATAGGATAAATATGGGGAATTCTCCAAGCCACCATGTCCATGCACAATACAGTTAGGAATAGAGGAAAAATGCACGATTCAACTCAGAGTAGATTGACACAAGGAAAAAAATGAATCATGGTTGTTACAAGCCACCATGCTCGTGCACAGTAGAGTCAAGAATAGAGGAAAAATGTAGGATTCAACCCAGAGTAGATTTGCAAGAGGATGAAAATGAATCATGTCTTCTACCCTAAAACACGAGCCTGCGCATATTGAATGTGGTAGGTATAACGAGGAAATGCACCATGTGAAAACAGTGAAGTGGAGCATTCTTGTTGGAGGAGGGTACAAGGTGACTGTCATTCCTCTCCATCTCCATTAATGGCTAGACATAAAAATAAATTTGACTGTCAATACATCTAGTCATAGTTAATAAGTTAAAAGGACAAGTAAGGATCTCCTCAGAACCCTTTTACTACTAATTCGGTTAGCCCCGGTGGTTGGAGTTAGTTAAGTCTGAAAAGAATGAATCATCTACCACCTTGGGGTTTGATTCCAACCAAATAGATCATTGGGGTATGAATTTAGTTGACGGAATAATTCCAAGGAATCCCTCGAAGTCCGTGGTCACCATTATTCAAAGAAGAACCAATAACTCTAACATTAAAGAAAATATTTCAACCCTCTTTCCTTATCTCTCTAAAGTTCGCGGAGCTTGAAGTTTAGGCTTGTACACGTGTATGAGGGTGGACGTTTAATAAGAGGTCAGAAACCTAACACTAGGCCTATGTCCACTATCCTCTTTACTACAAAGTTTTAACATTTAACACTTATGAAGATGAGTATAACTTAAATGAGTAGGGTAAACACTATTTTTGAATCTGTAATGTTAGGAAAAGAAATTAAACACACAGGGTATTGCGATTTTGAATATTAAGGATTAATCCCTTTTTTTTATATACAGACTTAGAGCCTAATTCACTTAGATTTTTTTTTTTTAATGACGAAATTTAGGATTATTACATATGGTATCAGAGAAAATGTTACAACACTAGGCATGAACAGGTCCACATTAGTTGTTTAGTATATATATTTTGATTTATGTAAAACTAATAAACCTTATGATTACAAACAGAAAGAGGAAATCATGATGGAAGGAAATCCACGGAAAATACCCCCTAGAGATCAAAGATAGAACAGTGACGGAAGCTCACCCATGGAGGTATTGGAAACAATGAGGAATCTTATTGTTGAACTATAGATTTTGAAAGTCGACAATGAAAATTTGAAGAAAGAACAGTAGGAACAATAGGAGATAAATGAAGTCTTGTTGCGCAGTATAGTCATCAAGAAAAGTCCAAAAGTTGATAACCATGACGAATAAGTCAGCAAAAGGGCCTCCAAGAAATCTGGGCCGGAAACAGAAAAATGAGATAGTTCGTCTGAAGGAACATCTTCAGCTGAAGACAAAACTAAACCCGACAGAAAAAGAAAACAAGTAGATCACCTTGAAAGAGAATTTAAAAAGATTAAACTAGCTACCTTTGATGGAGAATCCAAGACAGGAGAAGAATCTGAGGCATGGTTGTTGGACATCAAAAAATACTTCCAGATCTAAAATTATTCTATCAACATGAAAGTCAGAATGGCCATCTACAATCTGAAAGGGAAGGCCAGCATTTGGTGGCAAGACCTGAAATTGTCCAAGGGTCTAAAGGAGAAACAGTTGGAATGGTTTGACTTTAAGAAGTATTTAAAGAAACAAAACATTTCTAAAAGCTATTATGAAAGGAAGAAGAAATAATTTTATGAGTTATGACTCAGAGAGATGATGATGGAGGACCTTATAAATAAATTTCTATAACTACTAAGGTTTGTATCGTACATCCGGGAGGATAAGGTAAAAATCCAACGATTCTTAAGTTGTTTACCACAGTCCTACAGGGATAGAATTGAGTTTGACAACCCCAAATCCGTGAAGTATTCAAGAAAGCATGAATGTTCTATGACCAGTATAAACAACGGGTAGAGTTTCCCAAAGCCTAGAAGGATAAGAGGCAAAATCGAATGAACCAGCGGAAGAAGGGATACTAGCCAGCTCCTTAGCGGCGTGTAGCAAAAATTTTTTCGAGAAAGGATTTTCACTCCAATCATCCAAATACGCAAAACAACGGTAAACTAGTAAACCTTGGAACGAAGAAGTTTGGGGACAGCTCCCGCAAGCCATTAAAGTGTTGGGAATGCAGAAAGCCTCATCTAAGGAGGAACTATCCATGTTTAATTTCAGCAAACAAAATTGTTGTTCATAATATGCAAGAAGCCTCGACGGTGGGAAACGTGGGTAGAAGACTGCATCGGATAAATGCAGCCATAGATGGTCGACAAGCTGACCACCAGTCCTCAGTAGTATAAATCGAAGGTAAAATCAATAACACTCGAATTTCTGTTCTAATTGACCCTAGAGCTACGCTAAGTTCTATTACCCCTGATGTAGTAGGGTCAAATAAACTTAAGAAATAGAAGCATGCAAAATCATGGCTTGTACAACTAGCAACAGGTTCTAAAAGAAAAATAGTTGACTTTATTTCTGACTTTGAGTTTAGCTTAGATGGTCAATATATAAGAACAAATATGAACATCCTACCACTAGGATCTTACGATATGATTATCGGGATGGATTGGTTGGAACAACACAAGAAAGTACTAGATTGTTATACAAAGATACTTAGCTATAAAGATGATTTTGGCACTGCTAGAACAACCCAAGATATACCAAAACCAGTATCAGCTAGACAATTTTCAGTGTTGCAATTCAAGAAGTATATGAGGAAGGGATGTCAATTTTATGTCATCCAAGTGATGAATCTGTTAGAAAAAGAAGATAAGCCAAAGTTGAAGACTTTGCGGTCCTACGTGAATTCAGAGACATGTTTGTGGATGAGATACCAGAATTACCTCCTAGAAGGGAAATAGACTTCTCCATAGACCTACTACCCGATTCATCCCCTATCTCAAAGGCACCATACCGAATGAGTCTACCAGAACTGACAAAATTAAAAATAAAATTACAGGAATTGTTGGACAAAGAATATATCAGACCGAGTGTCTCACCTTAGGGGGAACCAGTCCTCTTTGTGAAAAAGAAAGATGGTACTCTAAGACTATGTATCGATTACAAACAACTGAACAAAATGACTATTAGGAACAAATACCCCTTACCAAGGATAAATGATATGTTTGATCAAGTAGGTATGGCCAAGATATTTTCAAAGTTGGATTTACTATCTGGTTATCATCAAATTAGGATAGAAGACGAGGACATAAGAAAAACAACTTTTCGAACGAGATATGGACACTACGAGTTCGTATTCATACCTTTTGGACTCACTAACGCACCAGCCACATTTATGTGCTTGATGAACAGTATCCTCAGTCAGTACTTAGACAAGTTCGTGGTAGTATTTATCGATGATATTCTGGTCTATTAAAAAATGGAGGGAGAACATGATGAACACTTAAGTATAGTTTTTCAAACGTTGAGGAAACACAAACTGTACACCAAATTTGACAAGTGTGACTTCTATCAAAAGGAAGTACAATATCTAGGACACGTAATTTCAGCAGACCGGGAGAAGACAAAAGCCATTATGGAATGGACGGTACCTAAGGACGTAGCGGATATCCGGTCATTCATGGG
>JASDQU010306657.1:104779-121443 GCA_032191745.1 Picea mariana
AGAAGGGTTTTCTAAGATAGCCTACCCTATCACGTCATTACAAAAGAAAGGGACCAAATTTAACTGGTCAGAGAAGTGTCAAGGCATTTTTAACAAACTAAAGGAATTATTGACAACTGCACCCATATTGAAGGTAGCAGACCCAGATAAAGACTTCACCGTATGTGTTGATGTAAGTAAAGAAGGACTAGGTGGTGTCCTAACTCAGGAAGGATATGTTATTTGTTATGAGTCCCAAAAATTAAAGGAAAACAAGCGAAATTATGTCACTCATGACTTAGAATTGGCAGCAGTAATACACACCTTAAAAATGTGGTGACACTACATAATGGACAAAAAAATTCTACTATTGATGGATAATAGCGGGGTGAAATATTTTTTTAACCAACCATACCTGAATGCAAGACAAGCAAGATGGCTAACCTTCTTGAGCGACTTCGACTTCAAGGTCAGACATATCAAGGGTAAGCAAAATAAAGTAGGAGACACTTTAAGCAGAAGAGTCCATGGGTTATTTGAGATAAATATCAGTAGGGTAGAAAGTGGTCTGGAACAAAGGATAAGGATGACAGGAATTAACAACAGAAATTACACTAAGATGATGGAAGAATTACAAAAAAGTACCGCAAACTCAGATAAACCAGATCTAAGTATTGACAAGAAAGGACTATTACGATTTAAAAATAGACTGTACATACCTGATTTAGCAGAGTTAAAATTAACAATTTTGGATGAAGTGCATAAGAAACCGTATTCTGGCTATCCAGGTTACCAGAAAACAATAACCGCACTTAAAAAATTATTTTACTGGCCTAATATGAAAGGCAAAACAACAGAATACTTGGCTAGGTTCCTGGATTGTCAATAGGTTAAGGCTGAGCACCAACATCCAGCCGTTCTATTACAGTCATTACGAGTACCAGAATGGAAATGGGAAACCATATCGTTGGACTTTGTAACAGGTTTGCCTAAAACTCAGAAACAAAATGATTCTATCATGGTTGTAATCGATAAACTCAGTAAGTTTGCACACTTTATTCCTGTAAATTCTACTTTTAAATCTATAAACATTGTTGAGATATTCATGAAAGAAATTTTTAGACTGCATGGTATTCCTAAAATGGTGATTTTAGATAGAGATGTAAAATTCACATCCACTTTTTGGAAGGAATTGTTTGTAGGGCTAAATACTAATCTGAATTTCAGTACAAGTTATCATCCACAATGGATGGACAAACCGAAAGAACAAACCAAATCATAGAGGACATGCTCCGCATGTACGTAAGAAAAAAACCGAGCAAGTAGGAAGACTACCTGCACATTGTAGAATTTGCATATAACAATGGGTACCAAACTTCGGCTAAGTTGAGCCCTTTCGAAGTACTATACGACAGAAAGTGTACGACTCCAATTAGTTGGGATAACCCGACTGATAGACTCATGGTTGGACCATAGATAATCCAAGAAATGGAGAACATGGTAAGGAAGGTACAACATAACTTGAAAGAAGCACAGGACAGACAAAAGAGCTATGCAGATCAGAAAATAAGACACTTGGAATTTCATGTGGGAGACCATGTTTATTTGAAGGTCAAGGCACGAAAGATCTTGTTGAATTTAGGGAACTATGCCAAGATGGCACCCAGATTTTGTGGGCCCTTCGAGATACTAGCTCGAATTAGACCCATAGCATACCAACTTGCACTTCCCGCTAATCTAAGAATTCATAATGTATTTCACGTTTCTTTGTTTAAAAAATTTATTCATGACCCTACTCATATGATTGATTGGAAATTGGTGCAAGTGGAACCCGAAGGTGAGTTCCATGTGGAACCCATGCTTATTCTAGACCAGAGATAAATAGCACTTCAGAATAGAGCCGTCGCTCAACTAAAGGTGTAAAGGAAGCACTTTAGTCCTTAGGAGGCCACTTGGGAGTTGGAGGGAGATTTGTGAAAATCTCATCCAATCTTGTTCCAAGGAAGGGACAAACATTGAGGATAGTGTTTTAGTGAAGGGGGAAAGGATGTGACATCCCCAAAAATAAATTATTTTTGAAATTTAAATTTGTTGGAAATTTATTTCGTTTTTAGTAAATTTGAATTTGGATTTTTTTTCCATTTAGGGAAATTCCGAATTTCGAATTTGACAATTGTAATTAATTATTATAACTGTTGGGAAGAGACCTGATTTGACCCAACTAACAAATTGACTATGACACTTGTATGAAAACAAAATATTTTATATTGATATCAGGAGGACAAATGGAACAACCATGTTAAATCTAACTGACCATGACTCCATGAGTGGGGAACACGTTGGAACTACCTCTAGGCTGATTGTTACAAGTGGAAAATCAGTGATTTGGCCATTGGCAGCCCCTAAAAATCAAGGATCTAGAAAGATGCAAAAATCCCCAAGGGAGGGAAAAAGGACAGGTAAGCAAATTGATAAATAGCATATGTGAGGAGGAAAGATGCTGCCAAGTTTGCAGGGAAAGAAACTATTGATTTTCTTACTTTCTATTATGAACACTACTGGGTGAGTGTGAGGCAAGGGGAATCTACTGGAATTGAAGGACATTGTTGAGGAGGAGTTTCCAAGTTTGCTCTGATGGATTCATGGTTAGGATATGGGGTGATTTGGTCAAGTGAGTTTGACTGCCCTGTTCTACGGTTGGGAGGAACGTGGTTGTTCCCTTTGTCATTCCCCGAATTGGTTCAGATATGTTAAATTCCTCCTTCTTTGCTTGAATGATTTTGGGTATCTATTATTATGCATGTGTTGGTGTTAAGATGAAATAATTTCCATGGATGATATATGTTCCCTTGTATGAGGTTACAATCAAACGTTAAAATTCTAGGGCATAATTACCTATGTAAAACTTGAACTTGAAAGATGAGATCTATCTACAGGAGCACGTTCATTTCTGCAACTAAAATATTAGGAAGATTTATCCATAAATATTTGGAATTGAGTAAGTCTATATATAAGTTACATATCAACTTAAATATATGATTACAATTTATTATCTATTGTAGGAACGATTGTATCTATATGGTCCCATATGTCATATGTTGGATAATCATTTATTCTATTAAAGGAATAAACTAATATTACTACTATATTTCTGACCCATTGTCATCACAGGTTCCACATACAAGTGTATGGGTTATAAACAACACATATTGTCTGTAGCGGTAATAGAATTGAATCCTGATAGTGAGCTATAGTAAAAAAACAAATGTTTTTTAGTTAGGCCCAGGATAGAGCTATTTTGCCCGAAAACATTAAGTTCATTTTGCAATTTTTTGAAACTTCAAGTCCTGGAAAACCTTCTATTGGTCATAAGATCGTCATGAGCCACACGACTCAAAGGGGTTCATTTCTATAGTGTATTTTCAAATTTGTGTAAACATTTGCAGGAAACTGGAAGAATTTTAGAAGTATTATATTCGTTTTAACTGTACAGATTTAAAGGCCTTATTTAACAATAAGGGGTTTACGAAGTATCAAAAAGAAACTTATGACTGCAGCTATGAATTTATATGTGTAAATGTTCATTTAGAAATAATTATAACATATGGCATAGAATTAGTTCCAATAATTTGGAGTACACTCGGATCGAACACAACAGAAAGATAGGTCTAAACTATTACAGATCCATGTTAAAATTTACAAGAGAAAACACAGGTGATTTTATTTACCAACATGCTTATAGGTATGTTGAGGATCTACGTTGCCAAAAACAAATTGAAGTAAGGCTATAAAACACCATCCACAATTCTTTTCATTTTAGATATGAAGAGAAAATAGTTCTAGCATAGGAAAGATTTCAGTCATATTTTACCTTCGAATAATACTTAATACATGTCATAGTAATAAAATCAGTTTAATCCGAGAGTAATTTTACAAATTTAAAGTTGACTCTCGGAACTCAACAGTGAGAAGGAGTAACGAATCTAACACACAATGAACCAGTTATCGAAATGGTTCCTTAATTTGAATGTTTCTACCATTAACTGTCTAGGCCTTTTTGGTAGGGGGAAAAATGGAACCTGAGTGCCTATTAAGGGGGGCGAAATCTCCAATCGTGTGTCCTCGTGTGGTCGAAATCCCTACATAGAGTTGCGAGAAATACCCTTAAGTTTTGTTGAACATAAATGTAAATAAAATAAAAAGGGAAATGAGCAATATTAGGAAAGAGAGTTCACCAAAGTAATACTTAACTTAAGCAGAGGGATATGTTTATCCTTCACCATCACCAGGAGTCGTGTATTTCTCCAGACCCGGGAGGGAAGAGGAGTCCTAGACTTCCTAATGGGTACCCTCGCAAAACCAAAGGGGCCCATCATTAGCGTTAAGAATCAATGAATAACTAAAACAAGAACAGAATCCAAGAACCAATACACGAATCCTGGAACATGACCAATCTGCATAAAAACATCAACTCAAGGACCACCTTACAGAAAGATAAAGAAAAAATAGAACTATCTAGCACTCTACAAATAATTTTTAAGAAAATGTAGGGGGTTGACACGGTGTCAAAAACCCCAAACGTGCATGCCTAGTAAGATGATCGGAAAGAGCAAGGGGGCAGTAGAACACAACTGAACATTTTTAGCTTCAGTTAGAGTATAATCCCTATTTAAGGGTTTGGCCAACTACTATTCTTTCTAGGAGACTCTCAAATAAGGAAGAATCACAGACTTACGAGTTATCGAAGAGTATTTGGGATGAACCCCTATTTGTTTTTCCACAATCCAGATAGAAAAAAACTTGCCAGAGAGGTTCCAGTATAAAAATAAATAGGCTTAGCATAGAGGCATGTAAAAGAACCTAACCCATTTAAATATACGATTTTCTTTTCGAAGAAGCTTAACCGAGAATAGTAACAAAGAATGGCGATTCCAGGAGGAGGGAAAGAAGGGCCTATGTGAAATAAACAAGATAATACTAGAATAGTAAGATGAAAATGACTAAAACCTATGGTAAAAATTATTTTGGATACATACTGAAATAGGAGAAATATGGGGAATGCTCCAAGCCACCATGCCCATGCAAAATAGAGTCAAGAATAGAAGGAAAACATAGGATTCAACTCAGAGTAGATTGACACAAGGACAAAAATGAATCATGGTTGTTACAAGCCACCATGCCCGTGCATAGTAGAGTCAAGAACAGAGGGAAAATGTAGGATTCAACTCGGAGTAGATTGTCATGAGGATGAAAATGAATCATGGTTGCTACCCTAAAACACGAGCCCGCACATATTGAATATGGTAGGTATAACGAGGAAATGCACCATGTGAAAACAGTGAAGTGGAGCATTTGGGTTTGAGGAAGGTACAGGGTGACTCTCGTTCCTCTCCAGCTCCATTGATGGCTGAACAAAAAATTAAATTCAACTCTCAATACATTTAGTCACAGTTAATAAGTTAAAAGGACAAGTAAGGATCTCCTCAGAACCCTTTTAATACTAATTCGTTTAGCGCCAGTGGTTGGAGTTAGTTAAGCCTGAAAAGGATAAATCATCTTCCACCTTAGGGTTCGCTTCCAACCAAATACATCATTGGGTTATGAATTCAGTCGACAAAATAATTCCAAGGAATCCCTCGAAGTCCGTGGTCACCATTGTTCAAAGAAGAACCAATAACTCTAAAATTAAAGAAAATATTTCAACCCTCTTTCCTTGTGTCTCTAAAATTTGCAGGCCTTGAAGTTTAGGCTTGTACTCGTGTATGAGGGTGGACATTTAATAAGAGGTCAGAAACCTAACACTAGGCCTATGTCCACTATCCGCTTTACTACAAAGTTTTAACATTTAACACTTATGAAGATGAGTATAACTTAAATGAGTAGGTTAAACACTAGTTTTTAATTTGTAGTGTCAGGAGAAGAAATTAAACACATAGGGTATTGTGATTTTCAATATTAAGGATTAATCCAGCAACTTGTGTGAACACTTGCTTCGTCAAGTTAGTAATACTCAAAGTCCTCCCTTTCTGTGTAAAAGTAGAAATAGTCCGAATGGATTATCTGTCTGTCAGAACTGTAGATAATACTATCCAAACTTCTGCATCTACTTCATAATCTGTTTCATGTTTAATGATACACTATATGCCATCTATAGCCAGTCTAGACCCAAGATTGAAAGAAGTGTATAAAGGAACCAGAACTCCTAATTCACCTAAATATGGTCTAGGCTATATTGAACAGTGTGATACTGTTATTCCTGAATGTAGATTCTCCAATCCTATACCCAAAAGTATGACCAGACCAGCTATAGAAGAAATAATGAAATACTTAACAGTCATGTTTGGATGTAAAAAGGGAGAATTTCCCGAAGATTGGATAAAGAAGATGACTAATTGGGATCTGTTCACAAATCCCGAAATAGAAGAATTTAATATCAGTACTCCCCCAAAAGAAAAACAGAATTTATCAAATAAATGGAAGGAGTATATGACAAAAAATGATTGTTGGATTTCTTTCTATCATTGGAAGAAATCAATTCAATCCCCATCAGTCCAAGTCACAGGAGAAGGTTCTGGAACTTCTGGAAATAAATGGAAGAGTATGGATGGCCAAACTATAGATTCAAAAACCACCTTTCCTCCTTTCCAAAGAATTATACTTGAAAATGACTCTACACATGCAAAAACCAATCCTTTACTCATTGATACTGGAAATCAGCTTTGTGGTATTGATAAGTGAGTCCAGTCTGTATCTGAACAGTTAAATTGGACAAATACTGCCTCGAGAGGCATGGCTACTCAAGTATTTCAGTCAACACCAAACATAAAACCCGAGCAAATCTATGATTTACAAGTCTCCACCAACACAATAGTCCATGCTGTAAACCAAGTGCACGACAAGGTCATAACCCTTGACCAAAAGGTGGAGCATACTCTCCAAGAAGTCTCCACTAAGACGACAGAGAAACAAGAAGAAATAGTGGGAGAACTAGGAGAAGCCCTAACCGCAATAGGAAAAACCCTTTCTGAACTCAAAAAGAAAACTATTAAGGAAGATAAGCCTATTCCTGACTTCTTCTTACGATCTGCTCCTCATATATCTATATTATCTCCGCCTGTATATAATCCTACTGAGAAACTCATTAAAAAGAAATTTCCAATTTTCTTCCCTCCTGAGTCTTCCTTTCCTAAAACTTCTAAAAAATCCACTGAAGATCCTTTGGCCATGGTCAGTATCAGAAAGCCTTCATATGAGCAGATTCCACCTCATTCCTCTAGACCTGTTGCTCCTGACCTAGTCAGAAAAGGAAAAGTACCCGAGGGATTATCTTATGCAGATGAATGGTACTAGGAATGGAACATAGATAATCTTTCAGTCGGCCAGATTAGACAAGTAATTGACAGAATGTATGTGGCATATAAAATTATGTGCATGAAAGGGAGAGGAGAAGTTGAAGCCTGCAAATCTATAATCCAGTGTTTTACTGGAACACTCAGCAAATGGTGGGAGATTACTTCATCCCCTATAATGATTACTAAGATGGAATCTGAAAATCTGAAGGATGAACAAGGGGACATTGTATACCATTCTGATGGTACTCCCATGAATAACATGATTGGATCTTTGACTACGCTCATCCTAGAACATTGGTGTGGCACAGAGACAAAAATCTCTGATAAACATGAAACTGTCTTAACGAATATGAAATGCAGAAAGATGTCAGAGTATGAGCAGTTTCACAAAGAATGGACTCAAAGAATCTTTGAGGTTAAAGATAGCAAAAACTTGTTATGGAAACAAGTTTACATGGCAGCTCTACCAAGTAGGTTTGTAGAATATCTAAAAATAGAGGATACATTTCCTCTACCCTATGAAACCTACACCTGGGGAGAAATATATGCTATCATTACCAAAGCCTTATTAGGACTCTGCACCAGTATAAAGATTCAAAAATCTATTTCAAAGACCTCATATTTGCCTGATCAGAAGTCTGTTTGTGAACAATATGGTATCTATAATACAGATTTGCAGCCTAGAAAAAAGAGAAAAGAATATAAAAAGGAGAGAAATATAAAGGGGAAATACAGATATTTTCCCAGAAGCCATTACTATGCTCCTAAAGATATTCATCTAAAATCCCATAAGGTTGAAGCTAGACAACAGATCAAGTGTTGGATCTGTGGAAAAGAAGGACATTATGCTCATGATTGTCCTCATAATGAAGCAGCCAGAAAAGGAAAAGGAAAACTCTCTGAGCAAAGAGCCAGAGAATTCAAAGAAAAAAGGGCAGCTGAAGCAAAAAGGCAAGTAAGGTTTCCCTGCAATAGATGTGGAAGTCCATCTCATGAAACAAATGACTGTCCAGATAGTCCATTTCACCAGCCCAAGCTAGAAGCACATCTTCTAAAATCCCACTGCTATTCTTCTTCTGATACCTCTTCTGATGAATCTTCCTCTATTCAAGAAATAGTTGTAAATAATACCTGTATCTGTAATAATCCCTATCAATGCATCTGTATAGAAGATATTAGTGAGTCCACTGACACTAGTTTTGCTCCTATGGAAAAACTCAAAGTTTGCATGCATAGTTTTAAAGGGGATAATGAGGCCCAAATGTTTGCACAAATCAAGAGTCTCCCAGAAGGAGATATGAAGACTGCCCTCCTGGAAACATATGTAAAAACAATCAAGGCAGATCAAAAAGGGAAAAGCTCTGTTCCTAAAAAACAACCATTGTTTTTGGATGCTTCTTATGAAATGAATACTAGAACCTATATGAAATACAACAGAGCACCAAAAATTCAGGAACTTTCTGTTTCTGATTTGGCCAAAGAACTCTCTTCACTCAAAGAGGAAGTTGCAACACTCCGAAGAGATCTTGATAACTTACAGCAAACAATTGAAGAAGGCTATCCTATAGATTCGTGGGCTAGACAGGAAATCCATCTTCTAAAAGAAAGGATAGACTCTGTTCCTCCTCCATTAGAAGATGCCCCTTTTGAGACAATTCTCCGAGATAGCCCAACAAATCAAGTACAAGCCCTAGGAGGCATGCAAGTTTTTCCAACTTCTTATCAAAAATATTATGTACAGATAAAGTTACAGGTGTGCAGTGAAGTGTTTACCTTGACATCTCTTATTGACACCGGATCTGATATTAATTTGTTACATAAAGACAAGATACTTTCCAAATACTGGGGACCAAGTTTTGGTTGCATTACTGGTTTAGGCAATCATGATGTTTCTTTTAAATATGAGGTCCCAAGGGAAAACATTTTATTGGAAGAATATAGTATTGGTATGAGGTTTCATATTGGGGAATCTCCAGTAGACTGTATTTTAGGGACACCATTCTTATCTATGGTTTCACCTCATGTGTCATTCACAATAGAAGGGGCACCACGCTATTTCATTACAATTCCTACTTTTAAGCATCTCCCTTGTAAAACAATTGGCTTGCCTTTTGTTTCTGATAGCTATATGCAGGTCGGTTATTTAAATTGTATGGTAATTGTCAAGGTGTTTAACAAAGACAGCGGCAGAGCCGAAGCCCATTATTATGATGAATCTACTCCATGGCCAATCTTCAAAGCAAATTGGAGACCCACTTGGCAGATGAGGCATTCAGAAACTATTGAACTAGGCCTCCCAGAATTAGGCAGGAATACTAATCCTATAGTAATCCCTCCACAACATGTTCTGGGTCAAATGCATCAACCTATTGTCATAACCTCTAGAGAAAAGCTAATTGATCTTGGGGATCTATCTAGACTCAGAACAACAAAAACACAATGGTATGAACCTTCCATAAGATCATGGTGCAGATCTCCTGTATATGATACATTCCAGATCAATAGGATGTGTGCTCTCTCTGACTGGCCTGAACAAAACCCAACAAATACTATTCATGGGTTAAATTATGACCAGTATAAAGCAACATGGTTTAATGCCTTTTTGTGGAAAGCCAGGTTTGAGTTCTTCTACACCGAAGTTCAGTTTGCACATATGTTCAGAGACTGGGAAAAACCAAGTTGGCTTACAGACTGGTGGACAATGTTTGGGTTAAATCCTGTCAATATAAATCCTGAAGTATCAGAAATTGCCTGCATGTTTCCTCAATGGCATGGGCATTTAAATTCTATCCATGATTTGTACACCGAAGAAGAATTCAAAGCTATATTTGTCCAAGAAAAATATCCTTGGATCATTCGGACAAAGTATATGCTACAAGAGGAAGAAGATAATGACCCTGAATTGCTAAGGCAAGTCTACACGTAGCATTGGGACCCATACATCTTCAACTAGTTCAAAGATTGACCTTTCGACCAATTCAAGTCTAGATGGCCGACAGTGGCACCATCCGTTTTCCGTGGGTTGTCGTCATCAACTCCATAGTATAATATTGTACATAACTAGGTGTCATAAGTCATCATGAAAACTCGGAGCACTTCTCCGACTTTTGGTGCGGTTTGACCCACATTTTCATGATAACTTTAAGTCAGTTTTCCTTGATGGGAATCTTGCATGACAACCCATGAGGAAATTCTCGTACTATTTTCTTTGATTTTGTTCGGGAATCCTGTGTGACAACTCGACAAGTCTTTTAAAAGTTGATGGAACGGACAGATATTCCTGCGTGAATGATCTCCCGTATCCATAAATAGTAAAATAAGTGGCCGACATATGAGCCCAATGTCTATTCTAATACAATGAGTAATGATTCCATCTCCACTCAAATTCGCTATATAAGGAGATGAGAGGCTCATTTGTAATCATCGGCAGTCAATGTGAGTCTTGAGTCTTTCTAGCTTCCCTCTCTTTGAAGCTTGTGTCTTTCTGTCTTAGGTCGCTTTGATAGCTTGCGTGATTCTGGCTCAGCCAGCACGAACTAAAGTAGCAGAAGCGAATAGATCGAGTCTGTCTCAGTATATGAGCTTCCTGCTCAGTCGATAGTCTGTTATCAAAGTGAATCCTACACTCATATGTTGTATACCCGATAGCCATTCGGCTCTGTGATTAATATAAAGCTCTGATTTATCTTAAGCTTCTGCATTATTCTGTTGTCTCTATATATTCTGTGCAAATGACCATGGACTTGGCATGTTGATGTTATTCGAGTCTGCAAATTGTCTTCCCCTGTGAGTAAGGTTGACCAGAGGGTGGATATAGAAGCCGCAGTGAGCGTCGGTAGTAAGTCCCGCTAAGGCAGGTGGCCACTAAGGGCAGTGGTAGGCGTGAAGGCGAGTCTGGAAATCCATTAGCTCAGCTTCAAATAACACTGGTTCGGTATGGGAATGTCCTGATGGTGTTCGGGATGGGTGGCTTTATGGTGGGTGTCTAGCATCAACGCGCACAGAAGATACAATCTCAACAAGCTCTATTCTCTTCCAGAGGGAGCCCCTGCATACAAGTGGTATCAGAGCATAATTCACTTAGAATTTTTTTTTTTATGACGAAATTATGGATTATTACAATCTCTGTAATTGAGCCATAGGGCTTGTAAATGTCTAGTGGAACTGGTATGGTTCCAAAGACGTGACATGGGAGCATGAGGATGCTATGCGGGCATAATACCCACATATTTTTTGAAGATTTTGAAATCTTATTGATGTTATGTAAATAGTTGCACTCAGGACAATGCAAAAATAAGGGGAGGGGATTGTAATATCCCCAAGGATGAGCCCAATTATATTATGTATTGTAAACATGTTTTGTAGGCTGGAGAACTGAGTTATAATAATCTAAGTGTCTTATTCATTGATTAAGTTGGAGAGCCTAGGTGTTAAAGGCCAGGAGCCTAATTTTTTATATGTAATTATGTAGATCATTAATAAAATATAAGCATCGCTATGTGTAGACCAACCACGAAGAAAGAGTGATGGGGGACTAAGCTTCCACAAGGTTGGGTAAGGGAAAGGGGGATGAAGGTTTGGGCCTAGGGGATAAGCTAGGGGGCTTACCTCTAAAGGGGATGATAATTTATTATTATTTCCTAAAAGGATAAGGTAGAAAATTGACCAAGTGTTTTCCTAAGTTCCTCAAAAAGGAGCGTATGAGAAGTGGAGTGCATGCATCTCCAGGAAGACAGGTGTTGACTTGGGCTCATGCAGCTAAAACCCAAGATTCATCTCGTGTTGGGGGTTGGCTCCTCATTCTGTCATCCTTCGCCTAAGTTCGTTTTCCATTCTTCCATCCTCTACCTGAACTCATTGGCCTCGAACGTCGACCTTGGTTAACTACGCACAATTGAGAAAACAACTCATGGGAAGGGGGTTCGCTTGCCATTTCCCATTCGTCGTCTAACCTATTGGGGCCTCTGCGTTTTCCCTCTGCATAATGACGCATCTATGAAAAACAGAAAGGGAATCCGGCCTATGTGATTGGGGAACCCAGTCTATTCGCAGTCTCAAACCGAAACTAGGATGATCAACCTTCGCATTGTTTCTTGGTCACTTACCCTGAAACCCATGGGAAAACCGACGGACTAATCCATGTCTCCGGGGAAATCCGAGTATCTCGTATCTGTCTTAGTCATGTGGTGTCATAACTATGAGTTGTTGTATCCACACAGTTTCTAGACTGAGAGTGCCTCGCTACCTTGTGTTCTCCTGATTCATGATGTGTCTTAGTGTTAGGTTGTTGCCATTTTCAGTGTCCATAACTGTTTCCTGTTGTTGTTGTCACCCATATGCTAGTTAAATGTTGTTGTAGTATTTCTTAGGAGTTGAATTGATGAAGCAGGTTGTGAGGCCTGTGAGCAGCTCTCCAAGGTGAGAGAGTCTGCTGGGAAGTGAGATCTCTTGGAAGGGAGTCATGTAGCAGCTATAGCACTCTGATACTTATGGTCCAATCTGTAGTTGAATCCCAAGGTAAGGGAGGTGTATTGGTCGATGGACTTGTAGTAGTGAAGGTGTACTCTCTTCGGGTGGAGCAGGTGTGTGGGGAATGAGAGTCTGTGAGCTATGGGTGTAAGTGGCTCCTAGGATAAAACATCCTTCATGTTGTTTTGTGCAACTTCCTTGTTGTCCTTGCCAAGCCTAGAATTCCCTTTCCCGGTGGACTTTAGTCCTAGCTCGGGGGTGACCCACTACTGAGCGTGATGACCAGCGTGGTCTAAGGCTGGGAGGTTCGTGGAAGGTCTACACATAGTTGGTGGGTTTACTATAACTAAAAGATAAGTATCAATTATGTGTTTAATTATGTATTTTATGCATGCTATGTGATGCTTGAATGTTATCATGTATTATGTTGCATGTGGATTTACTGTTAATCTTGTTTGAATCTGAATGGTAACAATAAACTATATGTTATGTATTTTAAATTGATTAAAATGCCTTATATATGTGTGTGTGTGTGTGTGTCTTCTGCAGTGGTAGAATTACCCGACCTCTGTGTTGGCCTGGGATGTTACAGTTTGGTAGAGGAGCTAAGTGAAGGTTCCGAGTAGTGGCATTGCTGAGCCTGTTGGTGGTTGGGGACGTTACATCTTCAAGAAGGATAGAAGCACATTCCCTAATCATTAGACAATTGAATTCTATTTAGGATTCTATCAAATGTTGGAGGGGGGGCTTCTAAGCATGATTCAGGAGTCCATAATTCTAGGAAATGTTTGGGTACTATAAATTCTACATTTATATATCTTATCCCCAAAAATAATGAACCCTCATCCTTTGAATATTTCAAATGCGTATCTCTATGAAATCCAATTTAAAATATCATCTCGAAGGTAATATCCAATAGGTCCAAGATGATCCTATCAAGCATTAGTTCATATGAACAATTTGAGTTTCTTTTCAATATGCAGATTCATGATGTAGTGGGGATTACACAAGGAGTGCATTCTAATAAGATTGATAAAAAGCTAGCATTGGTATTAAAAATAGATTTAAATAAAGCCTATGATAAAGTAAATTGGTTGTACCTCGCGCTAGTTCTTCTTTAGATAGGAATGGATTTACAAACTATTAATTGGATCGTGGGTTGTTTGTCCTCAACCTCTTTTGATGTTCTTATGAATGGTTCACCTTCAAGCTTCTTCAATGCCTCAAGAGGAAGCATACCAAGATATTTGTTGTTTCCCTTTTTTTTTTCTTTTTTTTATTGGTGGCGGAATGATTAAATAGGTTTCATATTCCAAAAGAGAAGGGTCCATTAAATGATTGGACCAAAATGGAGAGAAATTCTATTAAGGGTGCTTCAAAAGAAATTCTTGTGTGTAGTGTTCGCATTTCTGAAACTGATCGCAAGAACGATTGTAGTGTCCGCATTTCTGGAACTGATCGCAAGAGTCTCCTCGTCAACCCAGTCGGTGACTGCGTGCTTTGGTTGCCACCCGCTTCCACCTCCCCAGAATAGATTTTCACCGTACGGCCCTGTCGAGTGCTGCAGAGCGCAGTCACCTCGTCTCTGATTTGCATAAGCTCGGGCGTAGCTCGCAACCTTTTCATCCCACACAAGCGGAGGAACCCCAACCTTGGCTCTCGCCTTGTTTTGGGGTACCAGAAATTCGGATATTAATGCCCCTCCTCGATCAGGTTCACCTCGCGAGACCAGACATAGCAATGACAGGTTCATCGCACACAAGCGGAGGAACCCCAACCTTGGCTCTCGCCTTGTTTTGGGTACCGGAAATTCGGATGACCAGACATAGCATTGACAGAGTAACAAACAAAAGGATCACTAGCCTCTGCATGTTCACGATATACTAAATCCTCTCTCCTACAACTCCTTGAAACCCTTATCACTCTTGTTGGACAATCTTGATGCGAGATGCAGGAGGGCGTGACTGGTAATTTATTTATAGCATGAGATTTGAAGATATGGACCGTGGAACTGCAGCTAAATTTGAACGTGAACTGTCAAACTATCCCGTCATAAATATGTATAACAACTTTTTTTCATAAATATGTCTAACTACTTTTATGCAAAAGATTTTAAGAAATGTGGATTTTTTTCAGGGATATTTGTCCTAAATCAGGTTAGAAATTGTTGGACTTTTAAATTTGAGTGATTATTTCTGTACAATCAGTTATGGAGTTATGGGTAGATGTTAATGTAACCTAATTCATTAAAACAATAATAAAAACTTGAAATAAATTAATTAACTTAGAATTTTAATCCTTTGGATCATTTACCTTATAATTTTAATCCCTTTCGATTTATTAGATTCAAAGTTAAACGAAAACATTTAACTTATAATTTTAATCTCCTTTCCATTTGATAAATTCAGTGTTAAATAGATCTAGACTAGCACAGCCTCTAACTAGCGGCCGCGTGCCTCCAATATACTGAGAACGTGTGTCCCCAATATAAAATCTTTGTGGTTATTCGTATGTGGTAATATGAAACCTGCATTAGGTTGATAAATGGAACGTGGCAATTACATATCCTTACAGTAATTTTTTAATATGATTAGGTAAATGTTAAAAAGTAAACATGTTAACTAATGCCTTGATAAATGCAAGAAAGTTATGAACAATAAATCTGATGTGTTGATTTTGGAGGACGACTAAGAATATGCCAGCATCTTCAATGCATAGCCATCAGATTAGGGTTTAAGTTTAAATAAAGTTAAAAAATCATTAATTGTGCCCATTGTCAATAGGTGTGAATAAATATGTATAGCTTTCTAATGGCTTGATAATAAATAAATTATATTTTAAAATATATAAAGTATATTTTAGATTAATATTATATATTATAATACTTGTATAAGAGTTGGTCTTCCTAGAATATAAACAAATAAGTTAGTTACCTAAAACCTATAATAAATAAACTATATTTTGAAATATACAAAGTATAATTTAGAATAGTATTGTAATAAATAATACTAGTATAAGAGCTAGATTTTCTAGGATATAAAGAAATAAGTTAACTATCCAAGACCCAAAGACATCTTGTAGGGATGAAAGTCTTCCCTCTTACTAACCACTAGTGGGTTCTTCTAGGTGGCTTGATTTTCCTTGAATAATGGTGATGAGTGGATGAATAAATTATAATTTATATAATTAGTGTTATAATAGTAAATTATAAATTATATTATAATTGAGAGAAACAATTAATAAATAATTGTAAATTAATTAAATTAACAAAAACATAAGTTTTAAAGTTAAGATCTAGGGAGGTTATGAGGGGAAGTCTATTGAGAAAAGTACTCACCATGAGGTCTTTAGTGGAGCCATGGGAACACCTTGAGGTAGTGTTCAAACATGTCGTTGCACCCATAGAGATTGTATTAAATGGTCGCATGACGTGTGCACAGATAAGTGGATTAAATCCTACCACCATATCCTTCAAATTTTCAAGTCCTAGGTTCATAGCTTAGGTTGTTGGGTAGCATGTTCTTTATCCTCCCCATCCTAGTTCAATTCCCTCAAAGGGGACATGTTGGGCCATTGTGATAAGACTAGAATGGTAGATGGCCCTTGAGATATAAGTCCACTTGAGTGGGCTTCAAGATGCCTCGACCGTAGCTAAGTCACAAATTATTGGTATATCTGACTTGCAGGGTGTTGGATATAATCTTTGGTTAGAGTGGAAACCAATAGACTCAATCCCATGCATACCAATTATCCATTCCACACACACACACACACACACACACATATATATATATATATATATATAACTTAACAATTTTGTTTCTAATCCATGTAATCACAAACTTTTACGAGAAGGAAAAAAAA
>JASDQU010306657.1:146694-157271 GCA_032191745.1 Picea mariana
TTTTGTATTGTGTGGCAAGTTGTGTGGAGGGTTAGCTCTTTCCCAGATCCATGAAACCTAAAACAGCAACACAAGATCAAACAACCACAACAAACAAGCCAAAGCCCAAGCGCCAATGCCAACACAAGTGTGTAACCTTGGGCTCACTTTGTTACAAGTCAAGCAAGAGATAGCGTACAAGCGCCAAGCCCCAATACGAGCGCCAAGTAGCCGGCATGCTACATAGCGAATTTAAAAAAAAAAAATATAATATAATACCTGATGTTACAGAAAGAACCTATGACCTCCCAAAGGCTGGACAAACCTGCTATTACCATTGTGCCAGAGAACCTCCAGTTATCATGGATTGAACCTACGACCAAGCTTGCTCAGAATCCTCGTGACTCCATCTAATGACGACCAGTATAGTCCAACAGTGCCAAATCCATCGAGGAGGAACCCGTGAGGAGGGCTTGTAGTATCAGACGCCAGAGCCACTGAGGAGGAACAGTTAGATCTGGTTGAGCATCCAAGATCAAACCTGGTTGAGCAAGCCATTGCAGAGTTAGGGAGAAGAAAACTTTGGTTGTCGTTGCAAAAGTGAGAGGTGGAAGAGCAGGTAGGGAGCGTGCTAACGTTAGGTATAGGGTTTGGGAATTAAGAGCAAGAGACAAGGGCATGTGGGCCTCATGCGAGGACCCACGATGTCATTTGGATTTTAATTTTTTTTTATTGGTTTTAATTTTATGTAATTTTTTTGTTAATTTTTTTTATATATTTTATTTTATTTTTATTTATTTTTATTTTATTATTATTGTTTAAATATATATGTACATAGTTTAATGTTTATATGAAAAAAAAAAATTAATCAAATTCAAATTTAATTAATTCAAAATAATTTATATTTAAATCTAAATATAATTTAAATTAGTTTAAGATATAATAATAGTTTAAATCTCTAAGTAGATATAAAAAATAAATAGATAAATAGATAATAATAATATGTAAGAGATATGGTGGAGATATTTTAAAATTACATTTTAAATATAATTTTAAATTATATATTTTAAATTAATTTAAATTATAATTTTTTTGTAGATTTAAATTTAGGTTTAAACTTGTATAGGTTTAAAAATAATGAGTTAATCACCTTAGGTTGAAAATCACTTTGATTAGTTGTAAACATAAAGTATAAGGACCTAGAACAAGATAAGCGGGAGGGGGCTTCATGCACACTAGGTAGGTAAGTTAGAGAAATTGGCGAGTATGGTGCAAAGCTAACATAGCTACCGGGTGAGGGAGTCAATAATTTTATTAGGTGAAAAAAAAAATATTAGACGCTTTAGCCCTAACCTAGCCACCTCCCCTAAAGAGAGTAACGTCTCTTTACAGAAAAGTAAAAGAAAACTTACGCCTAACCTTGTTTTCTCGTTTAAGTTGCGCAAATGTGAAATGTCCTTGAACTCACCCTGACAACTTTGGTTGATGCAGATTAAATCATACGGGATGGTCGAGACTCGAGGAAATCGAGGAAGAGAAGCATCGTCGTAGGGACCACCAGCACCACCACCACATTGCCTGAACCAGCTCTCATACTGCGCTCTTTGGAGGCCATAAATGAGACTTTAAAGGGGTGTCAACCAATAGAGATCGAATTCAATCCCCCACCATTTGGAACGGGTAATCCAGAAGCGTCGAGGGATTCAGGGGGAGGACCTCCACTCGAAGACATCACTATAGAACTGCAGAAGATCAAACTTTCGGAGTTTGCCGAGGGTCGTGCCAGTGAACGCACATAAGCATTGTTGGAAGGAATGACAAGGTGTTTTTCCTTAAGAGACTATGTGTCCACTTCAAAGGCGAAGATAGCGATTTTTCAGTTGAGAGACAGTGCCTTGAAATGGTGGGGAAACCTGGAAAGATAGTTGCATCTTCAACTGGACACCGTATCTGGGAACTTTATGAAGAGGTTCCAAAGGAAATATCTGCCATATTACTATGAGGAACAACTTGTAGGAGCGTTTCATGCTCTAGTGCAGGGAAAGAGGACCGTAGAAGAATATGAAATTAGGTTTATGGAATTGGTCAAATATGTTTAATATATGGATAATGACCAACGACAGGCAAAACACTTTTTCTATGGGTTAAACCCTAAGATAAGGGTTATGGTGCGGATGTGGAAACCGTCTTCAGTAGCAAAAGCTGTGGAAAATGCGTGTTATGCAGAGGAACACATGAACTTAACTAGAGGTACGAGATCGACCTTTCCACATCGTCCTGGATTCATAGGGAAGGCCCCTAGGACATTTTTTAGCGGAGGGGGCTCAAGGCCACCTCCATACGGTAATAGAGTCGCACCAAGGACAGTAGCCACAAGAATTTCAATGGTGGCAAGTGCAGTATCTCACTCATCACCAACGACATAGATAGGTCCATGACCATCACAGGGAGAAGCTAATAGGGGCAGGGGTTCCAGGGGAAGGAACTCATTTCAGAGATAGTCACAGAGTAGTGTGCAGGTTCAATCCTGTGTTACATATTGAGGATGTGAAGGACCCCATTCCTAGCATGATTGTCCAGAGTTATAATCAAGATTTGTGCATAGACAAGGAAATGCCCCAATGGGAAGAGCATGTAGCAACCATCAGATTTACGTAGCAGTTAATAATCTCCAGGCTGAACATCAATCCATGGTGGTGGAKTCATCACGTACACTAAGTCATATCAATGTTAACATYTTATTTGATTTTGGTTCTACAGATAGTTTCATTTCACCATMTGCATTAGAAAAGAGTGGGTTGGCAGCCTACGAGCATGATGACTTTAAACAGGTYGAGATGGCTATGSGGGAAAAACAAGAAGTAGGACCTAGCGTTGATAATTGTATAGTAGAGCTGGGAGTGCGTACTACCAGGTTGAAGRTATACATCACTGCTCTCRGGGCGTATGACCTAATCATTSGAATGGATTGGTTAGAATCTCATCGAGCTTTGGTAGATTGTTTCRCAAAAAATGTTCTCTGTGTTGATKACGAAGGAAGGTCAATTGAGATCTAAGGTGTACGGAGAAGGGTGTCATTATGCTTTATATCAACTATGAAGGTTAAGTGATGCTTGAGGAAAGGGTGTCGACTATATGTACTGGAAGCAATGAATGAAAGGAAGGGACCCTCCTTGGATAAATACCCTGTATTGTCAGAATTTAAGGATGTTTTTCCAAATGAGTTACCATGGTTACCTCCTGAGAGGGAGCTTGATTTTACTATTGAGCTAAAACTTGGTGCAGAACCAATTTCCAAGAATCCATATCGGATGACAGTGCCAGAACTTTATGAGTTGCAAATGCAGTTGAAAGAGTTATTGGACATGGGGCTAATAAGGCCCAGTGTCTCACCTTGGGGTGCACCAATAATTTTTGTAAAGAAGAAGGATGGTTCCTTACGATTGTGTATAGACTACAGGGACTTGAATCATGCTACAGTGAAAAATAGGTACCCAATGCCGTGAATAGATGACCTCTTTGATCAGATGAAAGGAGCAACGGTATTCTCAAAGATCGATTTGTGATCAGGGTATCACTAGTTAAGGATTAAGGAAGGCGATATCCCAAAAACTGTGTTTCGAACCCGGTTTGGACATTACGAGTTTTTCATATTGCCTTTTGGATTGAACAATACACTAGCATTATTCATGAGCCTTATGAACGGAGCATTCTAGAATTACTTAGACTGTTTTGTACTAGTATTTCTAGATGACATCCTCTTCTATTCCAAAAATGAAAGAGAACATGAGGAAAACTTGTGAGTGGTCTTGTCCTGCCTTAGAGAGAAAAAATTGTATGGGAAGTTGTCGAAGTGTTCCTTATTCCAGAGAGAGATCCACTATTTAGGTCATATCATTTNAAGAATCCATATCGGATGACAGTGCCAGAACTTTGTGAGTTGCAAATGCAGTTGAAAGAGTTATTGGACACGGGGCTAATAAGGCCCAGTGTCTCACCTTGGGGTGCACCAATAATTTTTGTAAAGAAGAAGGATGGTTCCTTACGATTGTGTATAGACTACAGGGACTTGAATCATGCTACAGTGAAAAATAGGTACCCAATTCCGTGAATAGATGACCTCTTTGATCAGATGAAAGGAGCAGCGGTATTCTCAAAGATCGATTTGTGATCAGGGTATCACTAGTTAAGGATTAAGGAAGGCGATATCCCAAAAACTGTGTTTCGAACCCGGTTTGGACATTACAAGTTTTTCGTATTGCCTTTTGGATTGAACAATACACTAGCAGTATTCATGAGCCTTATGAACGGAGCATTCTAGAAGTACTTAGACTGTTTTGTACTAGTATTTCTAGATGACATCCTCTTCTATTCCAAAAACTAAAGAGAACATGAGGAAAACTTGCGAGTGGTCTTGTCCTGCCTTAGAGAGAACAAATTGTATGGGAAGTTGTCGAAGTGTTCCTTATTCCAGAGAGAGATCCACTATTTAGGTCATATCATTTCTGGTGAAGGAATCTCTGTGGACCTAGAAAAGGTAAAGGCCATTATGGAGTGGTTAGTGCCAAAAAATGCCCATCAGGTGAGAAGCTTCATGGGGCTAGTAGGTTATTATTATAGATTTGTGGAAGGATTCTCAAAAATAGCGAAACCCATCACCACTTATTATTAGGTATGATCGGACAGAAGAATGTGATAGTGCATTCATCGAGCTTAAGAGGTTACTAACTAGTGCGCCAATTCTACAAGTGTCGGATATGGAAAAAGACGTCACAGCCTACACATATGCCTCAAAGCAAGGGTTGGGGGTCGTGCTAATGTAGAATGGAGGAGTGGTAGCTTATGCATAAAGGAAGTTGAAGAAACACAAAGAGATTTATGCTACTCATGATTTAAAGTTGGAAGCTATAATGCTAGCTCTGAAACTTTGGAGGCACTATCTTTTGGGGCCAAACTTTGAGCTCAAAATAGACCATAAAAGTTTAAAACATATCTTCACACAAAGGGATCCGAATGTCAGGCAAAGGCGAAGGAGTGAGTTTATGATTGAGTACGATTTTTGTATTTCATACATCAAGGGGAAGGAAAATGTGGTCGCAGATGCCTTGAGTAGGAAACCACGAGTCTTTTCCTTGGTACCCTTAAAGGTCAATCTGAGGGAACATGTATTGATGTAACTCCAGGGAGACAGTTGGTATTTAGAGGTTACTTCAAACCTCCAGAGTGGGAGGAAACTAGATCCAAAGTATCAAGGATATAGTTTGGAAGCAGATAGACTATTGAGATACTGGGGAAGGATGTACACCCCTGAAGATGGGGATATTCGAAGCATCATATTGAGGGAAGCCCATAAAGCACTTTATTGTGCGCATCCGGGTATGAAGAAGATATACGTAGACATGAGGAAGATTTTCTTCTGGGTAGTTATGAAGCGTGATGTAGTCCATTTCGTCACCAAGTGCCTAGAGTGTCAACAAGTGAAATCTGACCACCATCACCCAGAAAGCTTCCTACAACCACATGATGTTCCTATGTCCAAGTGGAAAGTCATTTCTATGGATTTTGTTGTGGGGTTGCCACTCAMATCTCATAGACACAATGCCATTCTTGTGATAGAGGATAAKTTAACCAAGAGTGCTCATTTTATTCTGGTTAGACASTTACAATGTCACTAATGGATARCTAAGAAGATCATTTCAGATAGGGACTCCAGATTCACTTCTAGATTTTGGACAAGTTTGTAGTCAGCATCGGGCACTCAGTTGAACTTAAGGACAAKTTATCATCCTGAAACATATTGGCAAATTGAGAGAGTAAATCAAGTYATAGAAGACATGCTTAGGATGTATGTCATGGATAATCAAACCCGTTGAGAGAAGTACCTACCTTTGGTAGAGTTTGMCTACAATTACAGTTTTCATAGCTCCATYAGAATGCCACCCTACAAAGMTCTGTATGGAATGCCATGCAGAATTTCATTGAGTTGGGATAGATTAGAAGACTGAGTAAYAGTTGGRCCAAAATTGATTCAAGAGATGGAGGAACAGGTGATTCAGATTAGGCATAGACTAAAGGAGGGACATGATACRTAGAAAACTTATGCGGATGCACACAGGACCGACCRAAGTTATAAAGTGGGAGACCAGGTATTTATTCGTATTAGGCCTAATAAGAGTACCACACAGTTCTAGAAGGGGACAAAGTTGTGATATATTATGATGCGATATATTGTGAGAATGTAAATTTTATGAATGTTTAAATGTTATTGATGATGGTGGATATGATGCGATCTACTATGTGAATGTAAATTTTATGAATGTTTAAATGTTATTTATGATGATGGATATGAAGCGACATATTGTGTGAATGAGAATCCTATGAAGATTTAAATGCTATTTGAATGATGTTGGATATGATACAATCTGTTATGAAAATGATAATTTTATGAATGGGTGTTGTTAATTGAATTATGGGATATTATGAGATCCATTTCTAACTTGAAAATTTTGATGTCAAAGTTGTTGGTACACGGTTACCGAATTGAAATTATGGTTGTATGCAATTACATGATGATAATGCATAGAAATGTATGATCTTTTGTTACAGACTAATCTGCAGGTTATGGGCTATGAAATAGTCGAGGGAAAATGATGTTGAAAGTGGATGTCATGACCACTGGCTGAGAAACAATATGGTATGAATATTTGTATGTGAAATTATATTGGTTTGGATGCATTGCTATGATATGTGGATTAGTGCAGGATTTAAGGTGGTGAGACTGCCCAAAACTGAATAGACAATGACAAAATTCCCAGCAACACGGTGCCACTGTATATTCCATTGTAGGATGTGGAGCCTAGTCCTATTAGGAGGGGTGGAGGCATTTCCTACCGTGTATCCTACGAAGCCTGAAGTCATGGGAGGACGATATTAGCTCATGCTCCCCTAGACATGTGATGATGACTGTCAGTTTCTTGCTAGGAAAGCTTGGTCAAGATAGTGACACTTCCGCTTACAGGTTCTATTTGGAGTTAGGTCAATATAGTTGAGGCTCCAAGATAGTCCCACAGAGGAAGGATAGGAATGGAAGATGGAAGTAAGTTAGGAAGGAAGGATGAGTAGAAATAGTTGAGAGTGTATGGAGATTTGTCTTATGTTGGAACTTATTGTTTTCCTTCTGAAAAGAAAATGCATATATATATGAATATTCATAATTATGTAATTAAACTACAATTGTCTAAATAACATTGTTGAGCTAGATAATTGAAATTAAAGGATTTCGCAAACATTTGATTGGTTTATTTTCTTTTATAAAATGAATAGTCTTGTTGAATGGATTGGATGCATATGAAAACTACTATAGAGATGATAGTTATTGATATTAGTACATGAATGAGACCTGTATGTACTAGATACACATGCATTTCTTGCRCATGTACACTAGTATGAATGAGTTTCTTGGCTTACTTATTAATACTGACGATTATTTGTTATGAATGTGTGAACGATGTTTCTTTTTCCTTGTATCATAAAATACCATAACTTCGAGACGAAGTTTCCTGAAGGGTGGGTGTATGTAACAACACTAGTTAACTAGTTGCATAGGGTTTATCAAGTATATTAATTAATTAATTAACTGTCCTAATATATTTTAGTTAAACAATGATTATTTATTAATAATATTAATTAATTATTAATTGTTTATATCTATTGATTAATTAATTAACTCATTAAAGGTTTGGGTAATGAATTAAAAGCTTAATAATTTTTATTTATTTATTAGAAAACTTAATGTATGAAGGATAAGGCATTAAATGGGTGGATAGGGTATTGAATGGAGGGATAAGGTGGGTGGAATTAAATGAAGGAGGAGGCAGTGAATGGGGAAGGATATGAGGGGGAGAGGTATTTAGACAAAGGACTTATGAAATTTTGGGAGAGAAACATTATTGGGGGGAAGGATTGTATTTTATGTTTCATATTTTTCTAGTTTTGAAGTTTGGGTAGATTGTTACAAGGGTGCACCATGTTGCTGGGAGTTTTGGGCTCGAGGGCCAGGAATCCTCACAGAATCATGGAGCTAGGCAGCCGGACAGGCTCTCTTCCTAGCTAGCATGGAGGAAGATTCGTTTTTGGGCAAAGCAACAGAGAGGACAACCAAAGATCGAGAATTTACCATCAGACTGAGGTATTTTTATATATGTATTTTCATGAATATGTGGTGTTATGTGGTTGTTACATAATCTTATTTACATGTTGTTAACAAATCCAATTGATGTTGAATAATAAATGATTATAAGTTATGATTAAATTGTACAGGATATAATATGTTTTTATTCATTATTTTAGCTGGTGTTCTATAAGGCTCTATGGGGACTAAGACCTTACAATCTTTTTTTAAATTACTGCATATTAATATTTCTTTATTTTTTATTTATTTTTCCCTTTTCACCATGATAGAAGCAACATGAAAGTTGATACAATTCTTCTTTTCTVGTATTTTCTTYTATTTTKWCTTTTGTGTTYCTATTTTTTGTTACCACAAATCCTTGWTSAAGGTBGATACCTCGATCAAGMATTATTSTTTAACCTADMATGAMMTYGATCGAGGATTTAACAAACCCTTGTTCGATGTCCATTCAAATTCCACCAAAAACTATTGATCAAGGCTTATATGATCCATGAATTGATGTTTATTTCTCAATAGAGGGTTTAAAAATTGGAAATCATGCCCCCTTTCCATAAAAGTTTCTACAACTACAACTTCTAGGGGGTGAAATCTTTTCATCTCTTCCATGTCAAGTGGTGAACTTAATGTCAATCAATGCATAATTGAATACTGTATCTAATGTGTCATTTTCCTATTTTTATTTTCATAATATATTTTAATTTATTTTTTTCTAAAACTGTTCAATTAAAAAAATCACAATAATTGATGAAGCCACCTAGAGAAAAATTAGTGCCATAAAATTTCACAACAAAAAATTATAAAAAAATGTGGAATGCCCATGCATTTTTTCTTTTCAACGCCCATGGATTTTTACTTTTCAAACAATAATTTTGGTTTTTTAGTTTATGTAAACACGAGAAAAAAAAATTGGGAACAAAATAAAATGTAATTCAAATATTAATTTTTCACCTTCTAAAAATAATATGAAATATAATCTTCCTAGAAAATAAAAAGAAAAGAATAAGTGGGATAAATTATGTTTTSTATAGATCATGCTTGCACAATTGTTTTTGAAAATTATACATTTAACACTAAAATAGTTGTTGTGAACAAAATTCACTTGTTAACTTTGTCATAGTATAAACATTATATGAATTATCTCTTTTCGAGATGCTCAAAATAACAAGAATGGAAACCATCACTTTTGGCCTCAAATCGAATAAGAATCATTTTGGATTGATGGAATTGAAAATATAAATTGTTAACAATGTGAAAGTCCCGAACGAGATCTCAATCGTTGATCGAGGAGGAGGTCGAACGGCCATTGATCTAGTATTGATCGGAAAGAGTCTAAGTTCCAAAGAGAATCTGGGTCATTGATTTGGAGAGGACGCATGGCAGAAGATCTGTCACTCCGAATATTTGTGTGTGTGCAGACGTGAAAACTCTCCAAGGCCAGAGAATCAGATTTCATCAGAATCGTCTGATTGTTGAGGACAGGTGTCAATAGATCTTCTACTCTGGAAGATTGTCATATGGGGTAAAGAAAATAGTTGAGATTTGAAACTCCTGAGGGCCGGAGAGTCGGAATCAACCATAGCCATTGATTTGGGAAGGGAGCTACGTGTCGACAGATCGTGTAGATTTGGGATCGCGTGTGGAAGGAGGATAGATAACATCCATTGATCATGGATCATCGCCAAGGGATTGGAGATCGACACATGAGCTGGATTTTGGGCCAGAATTTTCTCAGATGTTAAAAATATGAGAGCAAGCCGCAATTTATACCACAGTTTTGACAAAGTCTTGTATGGCAACTGGAGGTGAATTGTGGAGTGAAAAGTGGGTTGGACTAAAACCATTGTTTCCCATGCTCTCAATCACAGTTTTCCATAAGGTCATAGTCTAGGGTCTCATGAAGGAAAGGACTAATGAAAAACAGGTTACCTCCTGAAACTTGGAGTTTTGGAAGCACACGGGAATAATCTTGTGGGTCTGTGAGGACTTGTGTCTAAAGGAGAAAAGGGGACTTGTGTGTGTATAATTTTTTTGGGTTCAATCACAAGCCCGAAGAGTCAATGTTACTCAAAATTTTGAAATACCCTTCGACCGGGAGGTCAACAAACCCCGTTGAGGTAGGGGTACTGTGTCAAAACTGCTCAAGGTAGAAATAGTCATGCACAATGACTACAATGAGAGCACAAGAAGATTTAGGAATTTGGGAAGAATTGAATACTTCTGGGTTCAGCAAGGAAAATTTTTCATAGGGGGAAGGAAGTTGCTGCAATTTCTGTGGAAACAAGTATGTTACGACTTGTTAAGTCAACGAGAGGAAATAATGCTTGCATGCTTGCAAGTGTAGTTGGTGATGTTGTTGCATAAGGAAGGAAGAAACAAAGAGTTGAAGTGTTGGTTATAAGTTTGATAA
>JASDQU010306658.1:23671-38061 GCA_032191745.1 Picea mariana
CCTTCTTCCCACAGGACGAAGTGTAACCCCTCAAGTAGGTCATCCTAATGCATGGACTAGGGGAATGGGGTGGATGTATGGGAGATAAGATGTAAAGTGATAGTATGGTGGGAGCGGACGATGGCTCTTCAAATCCCCCTTGGTGGCTAACCAAAACCCATGGATACAAGCTTGCTAGGGCACCCCGTTAATCCCCCCAACAATGGTCAAGCGGGTTAGTGTAAGATCCAAGCAGTTATCAGAAATGTAAGGAACCTGATGCATATATAAGAAAGTTATAACGATCAAACATGACACATACCATGATACCTGGACCAATTACCTCATGGAGCAAGAGCCTTCTCTAATGCAAGTCCAAGTTGACGGTGACGGATGCTACTGCTGTTGACAGGACAAATCTGGCGAAGAAGAAGAAGGATGGGCCTTCCAGGGTCATGCTCAGGTCAATCCTGCTCTCGGTACTCCATGTCTAGGACATGTGGGCCTCGAGACATGATCTCCTAGTTATCCCTAGAAATCGGGGATAACATCTGGCTCCAACTCGGGGACATGTGCTCACCATAGAGCGCATGGGAACCTCGACATCTTTGGCATAAACCTACAGACCTGCTCACACTTGAAAAGAAACATCAGCAACAAAGGTGGGGTGGTATTGCCACCCCGCAAAATATAACATGTAGTAAAACAATCAAATGCATATGAGGAAACAAACATGAAATGCAGATGGTATAATACACGGAAAATGCCTACTTATTCATACTTACCTGTACAGTCATGTCCCACCACCTTGGTGGGGTTTGAGGAGGCATCCACTGATGGGTAATGGGTGCCTTCTTCCTTCCAAGGTGGACAAGTAGTACGAGTTATCCACTGATTCCATTCTGACCTTGAAAGGTCCGAGCCACGATTGTGTACTTCCTTTTACGTTAGTTGGCTCTCCTTTCTGAGTATCCCACATCCATACCAACTCCCCCTCCTTGTATTTTCAGATCTTGTGTTTGGTTGTTCCTTGAACAACCCCGGTGTACTGTACTGAGGGAGGTGGGTGGGCTTCTGGTGTAAAGACTTCCTATTGGGACGGATGGATCTGCATGTCTTCTTCATCCTTTTGTCTTTTTAATATCTTTACCGTCCCTACCTCTTTGTTCTGAAACTGATCTAGGAGTTGTTGATATTCCTCTTTCTTGGGCCACTCAATCTGGTCAAAGTCTTCTTCTGTAGCAAATGGCATATCTTCTGGAGAATATTCTTGAAGAGTTTGTATCACATCTTTATGCGCTTCATTTACAGAAGGAACGACATCTTGTATATGGTTTCCTGTTATCGACACATTGAGTAGACGTCCAGTTGTTCCATCTTTCAAAGGTAACCACAAAAAGGTGAGATCAATCTCAAGGGACCCGCCTATCATTGCACCAAACTTCCTAGACAACAACATTCCCCACACATCCGGGACATCAACAACTATAATGTCTATGTGAACGGTCTTCTCGGGGAATTCTTTCAACTGCACTTCGACATTTTCAACAACACCATGTGTGGGTATTGCTTTGGATTCAAATCCACACACATTTCTGTAAGGCCTGGTTACCTTCAGGCCCATCTGCTGCATGACTTTAAGAGACATCATGTTTGCACCAGCACTTGTATCCAACATGCAATTGTTGAGGTATTTGTTGTTCATCATAAGAGTCATGAAGAAAGGTGGATTTTCACCGTACTGGATCCTGAAATGGTCAGCTTGCAGCATAATCGGGGGGTCCATAGGCTCAGCTATTCCCGAAAAGAAGTTATTGAAGCGTTCTTTAATAGAAGGGATCTTAATTGCTTCTTTTAGAGGAACATTCACATGCATCTTCGATAAAGATCCTTCAAAATCAAAATCAAGGGTAACCTTATCAGCTTTGGATGTCTTGGGAGGAAGAACCTCAGGAGATTTTGGTTGATCACTTGCAGGTTGCTTTGGGTTCTTTCTTCGGTATACTTGGACTTCTTTCTTTTTGAGCTTTTCTCGTGACTCTTGGTCCAAGTTGTTAATTATTGACAGTCTTGCTGCTCTAGTTGCTTCCTTTAGGGCTTATTGGTGTTCTATATCAGTGATGTTTATCTGAGGGAAACTTGAAAAGTAGTCAAGATTGTTGACTTGTTGCTGGCTGGCGTTATAAGGACACTCATTCTCCCAATGTGCTTCATTGCATTCCAGACACCAAGGATTTTCATCGACTACATTTGTAGGGGCCAGAGTATTAGGGACTTCATTTTCATTCTTCGGCTTGTAAGTTTGGTTCCCTTTCTAGAATGGCCCTTTGAATGGAGGTCTAGGTGCCTGGGTCTAGGACTTTTCAAGTCTAACGATCCGGTTCATCATTTCTTCTTGATTCTTCATGATGCTATCCACTGAAGCTTGTAGCTTACTGATACTGGTGCAGAGATCCGAAGTAGGCTCAGCATTGTGTACCACTTTTTGCTTGGTGTCTATTTTCCCCCTAGGGTTGGAAAAGGGCTCAATCTTGGATGAAAGGAGATTTCCTTCAATATTGGTTGCAATCTCCTGGGCTTCTTGAATGGATTGAGGGTCTTTGTCTCTAAGAAGATACCCTAATTGGCCACTGAAAGATCTAGTATAAATGTGAACAAGATAATCATCTTTCGGATGGTGGCTTGGGGGGATTCGTTGGAGTAATGCTTCGAACCTGGTATGAAATTCCCGAATGGATTCATTCTCACGCCTGGCAAGGCTATTTAGTCGGGTGAGTAGCATGTTTGGGTCTTATTTGATACTCCACTTCTTAGGAAGATTTGCTCAAGTCTATCCATGGTTTTAATGCTTCCATCAGGCAAGCCAAGATACCAACGTCTTGCAGCATCATAAAGGGTAGTAGAGAATAACTTCGTGACCAAGTCCTCAGCATCATCACTAATGGGGTGAAGCTGAAAAAATGCCCAGAAGTTACTCATATGCTCTTCGGCACTAGTAGCATCAGTGCCGGTGAACTTAGGCAACCACTTCTCATATTTGGGTGGCATTTGCCTAGGGTAGCCAGGTATGGCTGACATGTGTAACGGTTTGAACAAATTAGATGACCATTGTCTCTGATTATTGACTGGGTTTGTAGTATCGGTCTGAGAAGTAGACATGTTTAAAGGAAGTCTCTTTCCAAAAAGTGATTTGACAACAGGAGAATTAGCAGGAGGCTTCCTTCTGAAAGCTAAAGGAGGATTATTGAATCTCCTTTTGGTTTGTGGAGTCGCCAAATAGTTTTCCTGAAACTATCAAAGAATAGGGGAATAAAGTCTTAGTGGAGTCGCCGGGTAATCTTGTAAGAGAAAGGTCTTTGAGGCAAGGCTTACCAAAGGATTTGTCGTTGAGTAAGATTGACTCAATGTTCCCCGGCAACGGCGCCAAAATGTTATCGCATAGTTTGTATTTTAGGTCACAAGCTACAGGATAGTGGACAAACTGGCGTAACAGGAACCTTCCCCACCCAATGTCACCTCGATGGGGAGGTTCTTTTTGTTTAGGGAGGTTATCCCAAGGGAGACGTCCCCGGTAACCCGGGGTTTGAAGAGGCAAAGAATAAAAGGTCAAGAGTTAAGGTTTTCCCTCCTCGCAGGTTACCACCAGTATCAGATAGTCTGGCTAATCAGCCAATAAAGAAGTGAAGTCCCTGTTGAAAACACCCGCCTGGTACAAGATAACAATACAATATTTGCAGGCTATAACTCAAAGGGTTAGTACTTCTTAACTATCTGATTTCATTTAATAAGCAAGGTAATAGACAAGATGAAGTCAACGTTCTGCTAAATAGCCTATGTAAGATCACCAATTCACCAATGTCTACCAAAAATGACCAAGCCAACAGTGTTTTCAATCAACAATAGCTCAATAAATGCTTGACGTCATCATTTAATTGCTTATTTGCTAGTTAAAAGGCTTGYTGCGTCAAGTATGACGTCAGCCTAGGTTAGCAGCGTTAGGGTTAGTTAGGGTTTCAAAAATTTAAAGTTTGAAAGATGATTTTGTACACCAAAAGCTCAACGTTGTAAGTCTAACCAGTGCCTTAGGGTAAATGGAGTCAAAGCAAGGGCAAAAAGTCTCGGGAGGATCTAAACTTAGAGACTGGAAGGTAGGGTTCTAAGGTGCTGCAATGGCAGGGCCCTAGAATCAAAACCCTAGGGGAAGGAGGCTCACTCTGGTGTTGCTTAAGCAAGGCCTCGTGCTCCTTGCTCCTTCTCTAAATGCACTTGGCAAAACGGCTAGCTTTAAAGCATAAATTTAAGGGAGAAGGTGTTGCAAAGGTAAGGCCCTCAAACCCTAGGAGGTGAAACCCTAGGTGTAGTCCAGCTAGGCCTAGGACGTCTCCTCTTTTCAACCTATAACCTCAACGCGAGCTCAGAAAAAGGGAGAAAAGTGTAGCAACGGCTAGGCTATATCTTCCTTCTTCAATGGCTAAAACTATTTCTCAAACAAGGGGACATATAGCAATGACCTACTTGTGTGCTTGCTACCTAGGGTTTCAATATTCAGCAATATAATAGCAAATGTAAGAAATTAAGCCTACAACCATTCACTTAAGAAGTTTTGTATGAAAAATTCACTTACATGTCATGAAGAAAACATAATCAAACCCTAGTTGTAAACCTTCCTTGAGAGAAATACCATATATGCCAAGAGAAATCCTCCAAGAAGAGTTGCGCCTCACTTAAAACACCAAAGGCACCAAACTAGGGCCCAAGTTTTGAGATCTCACAAGAGAGTGAGTTGTGTTATGTTCAAATGAGGGAAAAACATCCTCAATTTATACCAATCCATGACCTTTAATTTACAGAATAAGTCATTAAAATAGCCGACAAGGCTGACTACAAAAATTATGTTGTTTTTACATTAACTGCTAAGAAAAAGACACAAAATGAGCAAAAGGTGGTGTAACGACCCTAAATTGATAAATGATTAAGATTATTAAGTAAGAGTTAATTAAAGAATAATTGAGGGTTAACTAAGTAATAATAATCTGACTGAAGATCACATTTAATGACCTGTGACATAAATTTAAGAGATCAAAAAAGAAAAGATATAATAAAAGTTGCGTATGCCCGGGGTGGCGTATGCAGAGCGGGATAGCCAGAAATCCCGAGACGATAAAATATTAAAGGGGGGCGCAGAATGGAGGACGAGGGTGGTTGTGGAGTAATTGCGTGAGTCGGCAGGGAGGAATAAGGGACGGGAAGAGGGGGATGTGCGCACCATTCGGCGGGGATGGATGCTGCGGACTGTATTGCTGAGCCGGTTGTATTGGCCGGGAACCATTGCATTTTGTCGTGAGCAGAGTTTCTATGTGGTATTTTTCTGTGCACTGTTGTATTGGCTGTGAGCCTGTGGTATATTTTGTGCACTGTTGGCTTGCTATGAGCAAGGAACAGAGTGTCTGGACTGTGGTTTTTGATCAAGGGAGGCACCGAGTTGCTGGAGGTTTTGGGCACGGAGGGCCAGGATATCCGTAGATATCCTGGAGATAGGTAGTTTTCCTAGTTGGCAGGGAGGACAGTAGTTTTGGGCAGTTATTTGCTTGTTTGTGGCAGGGTTGATCTGTGTAGCAGCAGGCAGCAACAAAGCAACGACAATTAGCATCAGAACCAGGTACTTTGTTAAGTTATGTATTTATCTCTGTCTGTCATGAAATCAGTATTTATTGATAAATCTAAGTTATTCAAGTTTCTGTTATGAGAATCACTATTATGTTAAGAAAATATTGTTTCAGTTTACCAAATAAAACGTTTATGAATCTTAATTATGTTTAGAAGTATATGGGCATTACATATAACTACTAAGAAAAAGACACAAAATGAGCAAAAGGTGGGACGTCAACCCCTTCTGAGGGAGACGTTGGACCTTTTTTGGGCATATCCAGCATCCAGAAGTCAGACGTTAGCCCTTCTAGGGCTCCTCCAAGCTGCCACACATGCCAATACCCTCATCACACTGCCACATGCTCAAGATAACGTCCATCTCTCCTAGGTGACGTCATGTCCATCAAGGGGAAAACGTTCCATCTGAAGTGGGTGATCCCCCCTAGGCCGGGCTCAGCCAAAGTGTCCTGGGTGGAACGTCCTTCTTTCTTCATGTGCAAAGGCTCATCATAACGTTGTCCTGTCTCTGCCATCCCAGCAATCATCTGATGGGCTCTTCAGCCCCATGGAGGGCTGAGCTAATCATCTCCCCATGTGTACCGGTCCACTGGTACCTGTCCGTTGGGCATGGTCCTGCACATCAAAAACTTCACCCTCCATGGGCTCATTAGTCCTTGGGATCATAGCAATGTCAATCATATTTCATCATTAAATTTATCAAACACATGCACGAGACCCCTAGCATATCATCTAACAGCTCAAAGACATTACACTGATCTACTATACAAAGTTGAAGAAATGGACAGAACAACCTATTGGGCTAGTATCCATAAGAAGAAGAAAGTTTCCACAGAAGATTATTCAAGCCATGTAACATGAAGTGATATGGTCTAAGGATGTCCAGTCATAGTGAAGACCAGGGGTAGGTATTATCCGTGGGTGCCTTTGTAGGAGGTGAGTTGTACCCGTCATGGATGCACTTTTTTCCAAGCCCCTTTATTGCCTTTATTCTTTATTTATTGCTTTTTCTTTCTTTTTTACTTCAAGGTCTGACCAGAGGACACTGCCTTGGCGTGGTGAACAGAGTTGACAGTGTTACCCACTAGTATTTTCGCAGAAATGATAAGGTTGGCTCGTGATGAGACTCCCTTTCCCTTGGCCATACAACCAGGAGTCATTGCCCTGGTGTGGTGACCAGATAATGGCAATGTCATACTACTAGATACCTATGAACATAATGGACCAGCTCGTGATGAGACCTCCCATCCTCTTGGTTAGGTCTTGTTTTATTATTTTTCTTCGGGTCCCTTTCGTTTCTTATCGAGAGGCCTTTTATTGCCTTCTCGGGGATCCCTGGGCGAAGCATCTCTAGGTTTTATTTCCTATGGATTTTATCTTTTACCAGCTGCTTTTACCCCCTGGGCCTTTAGCCCCTTCTTCCCACAGGACAAAGTGTAACCCCTCAAGTAGGTCATCCTAATGCCCAGACTAGGGGAATGGGGTGAATGTATGGGAGATAAGATGTAAAGTGATAGTATGGTGGGAGTGGACGATGGCTCTTCAAATCCCCCCTGGTGGCTAACCAAAACCCATGGATACAATCTTGCTAGGGCACCCCATTAATCCCCCCAACAATGGTCAAGCGAGTTAGTGTAAGATCCAAGCAGTTATCAGAAATGTAAGGAACCTGATGCATATATAAGAAAGTTATAACGATCAAACATGACACATACCATGATACCTGGACCAATTACCTCATGGAGCAAGAGCATTCTCTGATGCAAGTCCAAGCCGACGGTGACGGATGCTGCTGCTGTTGACAGGACAAATCTCGCGAAGAAGAAGAAGGATGGGCCTTCCAGGGCCATGCTCAGGTCAATCCTGCTCTCGGTACTCCATGTCTAGGACATGTGGGCCTCGAGACATGATCTCCTAGTTATCCCTAGAAATCGGGGATAACAACAGCTATAAATTTTTTAAGCTATGATAAGATGATCACATAAAATGTAAAAAACATTTTAATAGTAATGATGATGATGATGATGATGATTAACGTCCACTAAGATCGAATTGGTCTATCGGACCTTAAGAGGGTAAGGGATTACTTACGATTCTTCAAAATTTTGTTTATGTGCTCGAAAAGCATTAAGATAAGCTTTCCAAGATCACCATACTTTTGTTGAGTTAATAGGTTAGGAAGGTTGGTAGTGTGACAAATAATTTTAAAATGAGATCTAATATGGGTATAGGTTGGACAATCTAAGAGAAAGTGATTTTCATCTTCAACCTTCTTAGTATCACAAAGGTGACACACTCTTTCTTCCCATGGCATTTTAGGAATTGACTAACGCCCAGTTTCACTATGGAGCTCGTGGGAATTTGTTCTTATCTTAGCAATGCTTATTTTTTTCTTTACACTTGGCAAAACAAATAGATAATTTTGATCTTCTAGATTAGGGTTGATTACACCCTTATAATACCTTAATTTTCTTTTTTCCTCTAACTTTTTATCACGCCACATTTTCTCCTTAAATTTTGATTTGACGGTTTTTTTAATAGTATCTTTATTCTGCAAAATGGTGTCTTCCATGATTCACCAATAGTTTAGCCAAGACCGGGCATCTTCATTCCATCCTCCCTTGAGTCGATGGTGGTTATGACTCAATTTTGAAGCAATTTTAGAAAGCCTCTTGTCTTCCATGTTGTTTAAATTGTTCTTATACATTAGGCATCTAATCATAACCATGCTCTCAATGGAAGAAAGGCTTATTTCTAAGAAAAAGATGGGATAGAACATATTTCCTTTAATTTTGATGATAGTTATAAATCACTAAATTATATTGATTTTGATGATAGTTATAGATATATAAGTTTTTTTTTATTAAGTATAACTGTTAAAATAATGAAAAATATATTACATAGTTTCAAACTTATCTATTTGGTAATATTTAAATAATAATCACATAAATAAATTTACTACATACAAATTTATATCAATATAAATATATAATTTGTTTTTTTAAATATAAATTATTTATATCAATTGTTTTAGAAAATATAAATTAAATATTTAATTTTTTAATATTTTATATTTGTGAATATATTTTTTATTTTATTTCAAATATATTTATTAAGTCAAATAATTTATTATTTTGATTTATTATTTAATTATATTCGTATATTAATTCAAAATATATTAATGCAAAATTTTATGTTCCAAACATATTTATAAAGTTAAACAATTTAATATTTTTTATAAAGTTAAACAATTTAATATTTTCATGATTAAATTTATTAATTTTTAAGTCTTCACATTATGAATATATATGGTTTAGTTATAATAAATGGTAAGCAAGAGAAATTAAAAAAAAAAAAAATATAACATCTTTTTTAGGAATAATTTAATTTAGTCTGTTTTATTAGATTAAAGTCATATAAATTTATAATATTTCTTGTATTGTTAGAAATGTTTGTTATTTGGGGGCAGTGACCAAACACATTTTAAGGGTATTGAACTTGGTCCAAACAAAATTTTGATCCAAACAAAATCCACACCTTAATTGATTGTGCTAGCAGGAATTCACTAAATTTATAATATTGTAGTTAAGGAAATTATATATTAATAAATATGCACATCACTCTTTCATTACTTTTGCATTTCATTGGCTCGTTTAGAGAGTACGTTAATATACACAAAGTTTGATTAAATTTGTTTTAATATTTAAATATGATATGGTTACAACTTATGACATATACACAAAGTTATGATTAAATATGTTTTAATATTTAAATGTACCACATTGTAGGAAAATACATTTTTTTTAATTTTTTATATTTCAAAGTACAGTAGTAAACATGTTGTTGGCGCGTAGTGGGCATACCTGGGGTTCAACATTAATTCACCAACAAAACCCTTAAGATATCGACCCTTTCAACATCACCCGCAAGCAGGTGAAGTCTCACCCGAGGTATCTATGGGGACTGCAGGAACTAGGTTTCTGCAGTCATGAAGGGAAGGGAGGCATTCATTCTAACCATTTGACTAAACATTCATTCATTATACCATTCATTATGTGTGCATAACCATAACAACATATAACAGATTCATATTACCTGACATACATTAAGTGCGCGCAATAAATATAACAGTAAACAAACACATCAAAGCATATCATAGAGACACCATATTTTAACGTGGTTCACCCAATACGGGCTACATCCACAACGTCATGATTCTTATATTATCATTCAATATCATCTCTTACAAAAGGTGTGCACCACGCTCATACATAATATCTCAGTTATACACAAAATGCCCTTGTCGTTCGTGCATATAGTGCACACTTAGCTCATTTTCTCCATGCATAGTTTCAACATCACTTATACATCATACATCATGAGCTCAAACTTATCTTGACTTACATCTTTCACATCTCATAAGCTCCTATGCTCTTTTCTCCCTACTTCAAGAGCTTCCTTCTACCCAAAAACCCTTACATATTTATACTTTTTCATTAGGGTTTAGCCAGTTACAAAATGGACCAAAATACTTTTTAACTTCTAATTTTCTTCTGCCTTTCATGCGCGATGATCCTTAGATGACTTGTCACGTGGTTTGCTCCTACATGATTCCCAAATTGGTCCCAAAATGTCTTGCTCCAACAGGCCCCCAACACTCACCTGTGGCTCATTCCGAGCCACTCGGTTCTATTGTTGCGCTCCTTTTAGTGTTGCAAAAAGTCTCCTTTGTTGTCGCTATCTTCTCTTTGCTTCTGTTTTTCGTACCAATATCTCTTCTACAGTCTGCGTGGTTAATGATAACTTAAGACGTTTTTTATGAGCAGTAATCTAGTCAAATAAGCGTGGATCTCCTTTTTAACTTTCTTCTTCAATCTGGGTAGATGGTTTTCTTGTTTCTCAAGTATCATAAATGTTGCAATACCCGGGTTCTTGTTGCGCAACAAGTTTTCTTCCCTTGTTCTTTATGTTCGTGTTCTTCTTCTTGATCCTTCTTTGGTTCTTGTGTCTCCTTCTACGATATCTTGTTGACCTCTTGTTTTGTGTAGTCATGTTCCAAGAAAGTTAGTTAAGCTTGGATCTGTTTCTTCCGTCCTTGGGACTTTTTCCTACTTCGGCGTTGTTGCTTGCTTATTGTGTTGTTTCCTTGTTCCTGGTGTAGAATCTCACGTCTTCGGCAACGCCATATCTCTACGCAACTTACTTACTCGTCTCTGTCAAACCCACTTGGCTCTGTCAAACTCGCTCGACTCTTTCTATCTCTCTGAATGCTCGAACAACAATAACATTTTCTTGTCAACCCCTCATCTGCTTTTATAGCATGTCGCCAGTTGTTTCCATCCTTCTTCGTGCCCAAATTTGCAGTCTAATCCACTTGCACTCACATTCAATTCTTGGCCTAATTCTTCATTAACTTTGTATCCTTCGACGAATCATACATTAGATTTTCCAGCTTGTCAAAATATTCTTGTCATTTTTCATTTATGACTACGCGTCTCCACTACCTCATCATCGTGTTTTCTCTTTAATGTTTGTCCCATCATGTATGTTTTTTAATGTTTTTCCCGCCCTCTCCGGAGATCTTTGTCACAATTCAATCCTCCTTCCTACACACAATTCCTTCATCTTTCTACATCTCCACGACAATTTATGGTTTATCTACTTACTAGTTTAATTGTTTGAACAATACCTTATGCATAACTTCAACCTTCTATCTCTTGATTAAAACTCTTTGATTGCTTTTCTTATTTTATTTTTCTTTCTATAATACAAATACTATTATACAAGTACTATAGTACGCATTCTGCATAGTCCATATAGTGCATAGAAGCATGGTTGCCCCTGTACAGTTTCAGTCGACTACCGTTAACCAGTCCTTCCACAACTTCCCCATTCAACTTCTCCAATTGAAAAACACCCGCCTCTGTCACAAATCTTATCACATATGGGCCTAACCAGTGTATTTGGAACTTTCCAGGGTGCTGCAGAAACTTGTTGTCATAGAGAAAAACCAAGTCTCCTATCTGGAACTTCTTATGTTTAATGTGTTTGTCATGCCAGGATTTCTCACGTGCTTTATGAACTTGTTGATGGAATCTTGCAACAAAACAATCTTCCTCCAGTTCTACTAGCTCTGATAATCTTCTTTCTATTGCACCCCAATCAGTAAACTCTGTCAACACAACAATGCACAGACTCTACACAATGAATTCCATAGGCATAATTGCTTCCTGGTCATACACTAATCTAAATGGTGTTTGTCCTGTCAACTTCTTACTTGTTTTCCTATATGCCCATAACACTGTTGGAATCCTCAGGTCCCAGTCATCTTGGTTCACATTACATGTCTTCCCCCCCAACACTGGCTTATTGACCAAATATCTCAGCGCAGACTGACCTGTATCCAGTATCATATGTATCTCTACTTTCACCTTCTATTTATATATCGGGTTCAATCTATATGGTCTTTGTTTCACAGGCTTAGCATATGGCTTCAAAGGGATCTTCATCTCTCCTAGCTCCCCAACAATCCCTTTCATCTCTGAAGATGTAGCCGGGAACATCCCCTGATATTCGTGTAGTAAATCAACTATGTTTTCAACAGTTTCTTCATTCTAGTAGTCTCGTATGTTTGCGAACTTGGGCTTATCCTCTATACTAATATTCACTTTTCGCGTTCTCAATGGATTTTCATAGATGACAGACTCAAGCTCATGACCCTCTATTGTGTGCTCTCCTTCGGTTTTTGGTATTTTGCAATTTTCTCGGATCTTCATCCTCCTAGTCTTCTCCAGCAACATTATAGCATTCCAAAACTTCTCGAACCATCGCAGAAGATATATGTGCGCTACATACGGGTACTAGTTCTATCGAGTCTTCTAATGTGAAAATATTGTCCTTGATCACCTGCATATTTGTGTCTATTGAATGGGCATCATCTTCAAAATCGAAAGTAACCTTGAGGTTGTGAGTCAACTCTTCCTAATCTTTTGTCTCTCTATGCACTTCCAGTTCCAAATACCAGTTCTTTGGAATCATGTCTAGAGTGTGTATAAACAAGTGCGTCTATTTTTGCTTCAGTATTGATCTCCATGTCACAATGCACTATGTAACATGCTCTATAAGACAACTCAACCTCATATACTTCCACACAATATATGCATTTCTTGCTTCAAATATGACCTGTGACAATCTTTTGCATTGCTACCAATCCTCTATTATGTCCTTATGCATAGCCCACTATCTTGTAGAAATTGCTTTCGACGCGAAATCTAAAGCTAACAGTCTTTGTTGATCTGGTATATGCAATTCAAATTCCTTTATAAAAGAGTCTATGGTTGGTATTCCATCATACTTTGGGGGATCACATACCTTTGTTCCAATCCATCGTAATGTGCGGGTAATATGAGGACATCTCCTTGTCGATACTTAATGTAATATCTACTCCCAATGCTCCATTGCTTCTTCTGAATCTGATGCGCAGGAACTAATACTTCACGAATTGAGTGCACCATCAGTAGTAGGGTTCACATAGTCATCCATCCACGCAGTCACATTATAAATGTTATGGAGCTCTTTTCCCTTTGTCGGTTCCACATATATTCTCCCCTATGTGGGATCCAATGGAACAGTAACTTTCTAGTCTCCTTATTCAAATACCATTTGTCTCTTCTTCAGATCAATCAGGGTCTCGTTATCAAAAGCCCAATCAAGTCCTAGTAACGTTGGATAAGGCTTATTTCCATCTACTAGCACGATTACTTCAAAGTCAACTATGCTACACACTCCATCAATGTTAACATTTACCCCTAACAACCTTTCGATCAGAACAATCTGATGTTGATTGGCCAACCTCAACTCAATAGGTGACCAGATTAAATTTGGTTTGCCCATCGTCTCCCAGGTCTTCTTCAAAAGGACATTCACATCAGATCCCAGGTTGAAAATGATACTATCCATGTCATAATCTCATATCTGTGCATTCAGTCAGAATTCCCTATTTTTCCTTCTCTTGCGATGTACTTGGTTAACTACTTGTTGTACAATAGGTGTTTCCTTGTCTTGCATGTTGGGGACCTATAATCATAGGTAACTCGATTCTTCGACCACTGATTTCGCGTTTCTCCCGTGATGAAGACATCTAGCTCGGTTGATTCCATTTTCCCCTCCATCTGTTTTGCCCGATCCTCCATCACCCTGTTGCATCCTTCATCCACCGTTGTGCTCTCACTCCCTTGTCTGTTTGACCCATTGAGTACGTATCGCCTGCCACTCATCTCTGAATAAACAAACTTAGAATAGAAAACATTAGGTTAATAATAAATGATTAGTGGAAATTTTTAAGATTAATTAGTGTAATAAAGCAATATTAATTAAATTAATGTAGTTAGATTAATAAGCTAGGTTAATCTTGTTAGTAATTAATTAATTAACTAATAATTAAGTTAGTGTTTAGGTTAGTGTTAAACATTAATTAATATAAAACATTTGATAAAAAACATATAAAAAATTAAAAACCAAATAGAATAAACATAACACAAAAAATTAAAAAGTATAAATATAAAACATGTAAAAAGAAAAACTTAGTAAATAAAATAAAAAAACAAAACAAACAACAAAAAAACATATATATTAAAATATTTTCATAAAGCGCACCTTATGCACTCATCCCAAAATATATATATATCAACGCTCATAAAAAATTCTGGACGCCCCCGTGCTTTTCGAACTTTAACGGAGGGGGG
>JASDQU010306658.1:42815-67664 GCA_032191745.1 Picea mariana
CCTCAGGGGGGGTCCGGAATACCACCTTTCCCCAAAAAAACCACTTTCCCCCAATTTTTCAAAACCGCCCATTTTTTGTTTGTTTGACACCTTGTCTTGCGAAGAGGATTCCAGGAAAACGGAGATGAAATTTAAAAAACCGAAAGATTTTTTTGTTCATCACGGGCTGAAGAACAAAAACCTCTCCCAGTTTTTTCAAAGGTGCCACCAGTTGGGAGAATCGAGGCTGTCTTTCAGCCTCATTTTCGGATTTCTGGTTTTTCCTGTTATAGTCCTGATTTTGCGGGAGCTGTTTTGGCGAGGTGGAATCGAAATTTGAGAAACTGAAGGAGGATTTTTCTCCAGACAAGATAATATACAATAACCTCCTTCGGTTTTTTCACAGGTATCACTGATTGGGAGAAATCAATGACTGAGAGTACCCTTATTTTCAGCAAATTCGGCCAAATTTGCAGTTCCAGATTTTTGGGGATTTGTGGCTATTTTTGGCCGAGGCGGTTAAAACCGACTTACACAAATTGTTGGGGGATCTCTCCTATTTATTCAGTTGACTTTCATATAGAGAGAGGTTGATCAGTCAGGGGACCATGATTGATTTTTTGTAAAATAGCTCACTGAGCTTTCTATATTTTCATCAATTCAATAATACAGTCACAACAACTACAGGATTCATGTGTCATTTTTGGTGGTGATGTTTTCCTCATTCACTGTAATTTGTTTCCATTGTATTTCTTAAGTTATTCATACTCTAAATTATGCAAAGAAGTTCTAAGAACAGAATTTGTTGAGACATACACTCTGTTTTTGGCTTTGACATAATTGTCAATGTTTTCTCCTCAAAGGTTAATTTTAGGATTCTTGATTGCCCTGTCATTGTCTGGTCCTCTCATCTTGCTCCTCTAAATCCAAAATCAAATTCAAAGAATCCACCAAGAGTGCCTACCTTGCCCTGTAAGGCTGTCTGTAGAACTTGTTTTTGATTGAGCTTCAGATTGCGACTCCATTGCCCATGGTTCCTTTTCTCTGCCCCTACCAATTCAAAATCCAAACTCTGAACCCATTAACTAGCCTCATATATATTCAAACAAAGTTATATCACACAGAAAGATCCCTCTCTGAGTCTTGGAGGGCTAGATCCAAGACTCGAAGTGGTTTTGATATTTCCTCTATGACTGCCTCCGCAGCCTTGGGCAAATTACAGAGCGCTAACATTGCGCACATTGATCAATTATTTTGCATAGTGCATTTAAAAAAATATCATCCTTCATTAATTCTAAACAACTCTTCAAGAAACTTCTTAGTGTACTTACCTTTTGAACTTGCCTTTCTGAATGGTCATAGACTAGAGGCATATCATAGATAGGTGGCATGTCATCCAACAGTTCTTTTCTGGCTTGTTGGTACGTGTATCTCTCCTTTCTACGGTCAAACAACGGAGGAGGCTCTATTGCTTTCCTTACCCACCGCTCGGTCCACTTTCCTTTCTATGTCGCATCAACTCATGTTCTCGCTCCTCCGTGTGTAACTGTTGCTACCTTAAGTTGTTCGTTGCGCTCCTTTGCAACTATCATCTGCACATTCGGGTTCCTCTTTTCTTGCCACTTCACAATTAGTTGTGGAAAATATTCCATCACATGGTCCAGTTGTCTACAGTAAGTGCATTCCATGCAATGATTCAGACAGTCTCACGCGAAGTGACCAAGATGATTACAGTTATAACATATAAGCGAACCTCTTCCTCTGGCAAATCCTCCTCTTCTGCGACCTCTGAATCATCCTCTTCCTCTGGTCCTTCTTCCCCTTGGACTCTGTATGCATTTGCAGTGCGCTCTCTCATAAGATCAAATGCGTGACATTCCTTTTCATCATGTCCTATTGACTTACAAAAATTACAAAATAAGTTTCTAGCGGTACTCTGATACTTTTGCATCAACGAGCAAGCAGTAGGATGATGACCCATTATTTTACATATCTCGCACCATACTCCTAAAGGATTCAAAGCTCATATAGCCAAATACTCATTAAATGATGGACACTCATTCTTATAATGACCTTATGTTCTGCATCTAGTACACCAGGCGTCTTCACACTTTTCCTTCTCTTTAGCCAGCTCTTGCAATTGAATAGTCAATGTTGCTAACTGTGACTAGACCTGAGACATCCCTACGCCATTCTCTCCTACAGGGGATGCTTCCAACCTCATAACAATATCTAGGGATTCTGACTGCGATGCAATCTTTTGTTGCATCTAAGGACACCGTATATGCGGCAATAGTCTTGCAATGAACCACTCCCTATGCTGCTCATTTGGAATCTGGAAGGTCAACCGGTCCTTTAAGATCTTGAATCTTTGGTCAAAATCCCATACTGACTCACTTGACAACTTCTTGATCTCTTTTATCTCTGTAATACATTGCGACTCAAACTTCGGTTTCTAGAACTCTTTCAACAAGTCTTGCCTATTGTTTGCTAATGTTCTAGTTTGTCATGCAGGTACATTATATTGATACTTCATATACCATAGTAATGTACATTCTTGGAATGTCGTTTCCAACTATGCGATCTTTGTATCATCATTCTGGACATTCTTCACTATCCATATTTCTTCATAAACAAAAAAATATTGTTATGTATCCTTTGTCCTTGCTCCATGGAAGACACACATTCTCAAAGTGGGGTCTAACCCTACCATTGTGTTATGTGTGGTATTCTTCTCTGGTGACACTAATTGATTTTGACTTGGTGTACTACTTCCACTAGTATGACGACCTTTATTGTTATCTTTACTTCCCTCACTAACTATAATTGACAAAACTTCAAATCTTACCTTAGTCCTTGGCGACACACCTGAGGTCGTGGGTTTGACGCAGAGTCTGGCCTGAGTGGGATATAATGGATCTTCTTCTACCAGAATGAGTTGACGGTCTTTCCCTTCTGCGCGTAGAATCCCTTCGATCTAGAGTATTACACTAGTGTCTCTTTCCTCAATCTCAATGTGATGCCCTTCTCTCTCAACCACAATCATCTTCCTACTATGCCTAAATATTTTACCAATGCGCAATACTCCAATCTCTTCGTCTATTTCACATTCTTCTTCTCTCGGCATCCTCATCCCATATATTCCTCATTCCTTCTCTTCATCCTTCTTTTCCATACACTCATACCATCCCTAGTTCAGCCTCCAGTCCCCCAATGTGCACAAAGGTGTTTAGATACTAGGGAAATCAGATTCCATCTTCATAACTCCCTTATCACACAACAACATCTTGATCCAAGTAGACAATGATTTCAAATACCTTCCATGCAGACCTTTAAAGAATTATCTTTCAACAACACTATATGATTGGGTACAATCTATAATGAAATCAGTAATATAACCCCCCAATATGCTATCCAACCAAAAATCAACTGTGCGCGATATCATATTGCTTACGGTATTAACTTGTTGAATCAACTTAGGGGTCCAATTGCTTGGGACCACATCACGAAATTTTTCATTCCTTTCAACTAACCTATGTATCCACTCAGTCAAAATATTTGGGAAACCAACAAAGAAAATTATGTGTAAATCTGTGAATACATACCTCTACAACCATTGTTCTGGACTGATCCTCGGGTTCTTATTCTAACTTCAATAAAACTCGTGCTCCTTTTCCTCTAGCCACTGTCCAATTTCTTCCTTAGTCGGCCTCCACATTCCCCTTAGTCACAAATCCCGATCATGAAAACAAAACTATTTGTTGGCACATAGTGGGCAAACCCAGGGATCAACATTAATTCACCAACAAAACCCTTAAGATACTAGCCCTTTCAACTCGCAAACAAGTGAAGTATCACCTGAGGTATCTATGGGGACTGTAGGAACCAATTTTCCATAGTCATGAAGGGAAGGGAGGCATTCATTCTAACCATTCCACTTAATATTCATTCATTATGTGCACAAAACCATAACAACATATAACGTATTCAGATTACCCAACATACATTAAGTGTGCGCAATAAACACAATAGTAAATAAACACATCAAAGCATATCACGAAGACACCATATTTTAACGTAGTTCACCCAATATGGGCTACGTCCACAATGACAAGCTTCTTATATTATCATTCAGCATCATCTCTTACAAAAGGTGTGCACTGCGCTCATACATAATATATCATTTATACACAAAATTCCCTTGTCGTTCGCGCATACATTGCACACTTAGTTCATTCTCTCCATGCATAGTCTGCATCACTTATACATCATACATCATGAGCTTAGACTTATCCCGACTTACATCTTTCACATCTCATAAACTCCTATGCTCTTTTCTCCCTACTTAAGAGCTTCCTTCTATCCAAAAACCCTTACATATTTATACTTTTTCATTAGTGCTTAGCCCGTTACAAAATGGACCAAAATACTTAATAACTTCTAACTGTCTTCTGCCTTTCGCACACGTTGATCCTTAGCCAACTTGTCGCGTGGTTTGCTCCCGTGTGATTCCCAAATTGGTCCCAAAATGTCCTGCTCCAACACATGTAGACATACTCATCCTCTAAGAATGCCAAAGCAAATAATCAAAACATAATGCAATGGTAATTTATGAAGGAACATGGATCTCCTTTTTTATATATTTAAAAAATTATAAAAAAATATTATTATTAGTTAAGGGTTATTTAGTAAAAATTATATGACAATCTTAGTGTATGCTATATGTGAATATAGGGTGCAACCATATATTATAATTGTGCAACTTCATAAGTAGATTTAATGGTTGCTTATATAAAATCATAATCATAATTATTTATTTATACACTAATTATAATAATAGTACTTTTTATATAATTAATATATTAACTATTAAACAATTATTAAATATAAAAGAATATTTTTTATACTAATTGATATATTGAAACTATTTTGATCTTGGAAAACTTCTCTTAATGCTTTTATTTGAATAAAGTAATCTCTTACCTTCTTAAGGTCTGATAGACGAGTTATATATTTTTTAAATGTAAATGCTTCAATTTAAGCATATCTAACCTACTAACATCACTAGGAAGTGATTGTCATTAATTGCAAGCATTGTTCAAGTTAAAATTAAAAAGATGAAATTAAATAGCTTTGACATTTTCTTACTTATAAGTCTAGAAAAGCATGTGTGTTATGTCATGCTTTGGACTGTTATGGATAGGACTAATATACCACAACTTTTATGCATCAATTTATTTTAAAAAGCTTTTGAAAATTTCAATTTACACTTATGAGATTGTGAATAGTTACTAACACCTAGATTTATCTAATTCTAGTTCAACATTTAAAGGCATAGACTAAAGGCAAAGAGTAGCCATTGTCACTTTTCTTTTGCTTTTAGGCTATACATAAGTAATATATTATTACAAGTTGCAAGTGTTTCATAATTACGTTAGGTTTTCTCTTTGTACTATATACAACTACTATATTAAAACATTTATAAGAGACAAGTATAGGTATAAGTAGCTTGAGATGTAAACTAATCTTCTCTCCCTCGTAAGTATGGCTCGTAAGTAGACTGCAGAAGCTCGGCAACAATGGCGGACTTGCTGATGGAACAAGACTCTGAGCTCTGAGCCTTGCTCCATTGTTGGACTCCCTGGTGATCATGGATTTACTAGGACTAGGCAGGATCCCTGACTCATGTGCCAAATCTATCCATTTGTGAGGCTTATCATGTTTCCTTCCCATGACAGTTCAATGGAGCTTGATCTCTGCAGAATACCTATCATCTCCGACCCCACCTCCAGCTGACAAACTTCTGACTTAATATCTCTACTAGAGTAATGTTTAAGTTTTTTAAAATATTTTCCCCTTCACGAGACCTCCTCTGATGGAGGCATAAGTCAATGCGCTAATGAGCACAGCTGACGAGGCCATTTGGAACAGTGTAGGACTTTTTTCAACGTCGGATGAGATCTCCAAGCACTCTAACCTATCTTTGTCTCATTCGGATCCTAAACCATCATCCACTACCTCTGTCCCTCCTACCTCAGTTTTCACATCTCAGACTCCTTCCTCCTCCTTCGCACCAGTCCTCACACCTTCGAAGCACTACCAAACTCCACATTCTGTTGTTGATAACCTCTCCCACTTGAATTGCAAACCTACAACCATAGATTCAGGCCATAACAACAGTTATTTTCCCACTGCCATCGGACGAGGACTCTTACAAGGTACTCGATCTGCACAACCTTTCCAAACTCTCCATGAGCACGTCAATACTTATGGAGCTACCCAGAAGACCTGCACAAAAGATCCTGGGAGAAAGAAACCTACATCTAGACCTTGGATTCCCAAGAAAACAAAAAAGAAGCTGGTTCTTGGTGTAGATATTACACTGAAAGAGTCTGTCTCCATGGCTCTCTACATTCTCGTGGGTAGAATTTCATATAGACATCTCTGCAATCTAGATCTGGATACTTGGATGGTTCTTACTTGGAAGCCCATTCTGGGATATGTTCCCATTCTCTCTCAACTAGGGCATGGATGGATTTACTTCCATTTTAACTCTCCTGAGGATGCCACAACCATCCTGGATCGACTCTGGATTCTAGAAGACATTAGTCTCATGCTAAAACGGTGGAGAGTTAGCTTTGATCCTTCTCAGGATTATTTTCGACATCACCATCTATGGGTACTCCTTCCTGGACTACCGCTCTACCTCTGGAATGAAAAATCCCTCTCTAGGGTGCTTCATCTCTATAGACTCTAAGACCCTCTCCAGCTCAGACAAGAAACTGGCGAAAATTCTAGTTGAGATGGAAATTCATGAGGACCTATCTGAAACTATGGATATAGACTGGAGGGGACACATTTCTTGCCAGAAGCTAGACTATCTTGGCATCCCCTTCAGATGCACACTTTGCAGACAGACGAACCATTTAAGAAAGACTTGCACAGATGCTCCTGAGGAGGATATTTCAGAGGAAATTATGCTTGAGCTAGCCTCCCATTTGGACTATCCATCTTCACACTCACATCTGCATTTACCATATTTTCTTGATGATGGCTTCACTACTGGACTGGACACCATCTCTGGTAAGCTCAAAATTATTTGTCCTACCCTTTTTTAATCCCTTTCCTCTCTAGAATTAGAACTTATTGATAGTTCTCCTCTGCATACCTTGAGACCGTCCATTTCTCCTAGAGCTCTTCCTACTCGCTCTCACTACAGTCTACCATACACCCTCCGAGGCTCTACTACACCTCCAACTCCCACCCTATCAACCTTTCATCCCTCATCTCCCACTCCAAACACTGCTGGTGAGATCTTGGCTAGTGCACAGTCTGAGCACTCACTGAACCTACATCCCCCTTCTGTGTTGAGCCCTCATCGATCTACCCACTCTCTTTCTCCTCCTACCAGTTGTTCCATGGAGATGCAATCTCATACCCCAGTGGCATCACACACAACTACCTACCCTCCTCTTTATCGGGATAACCCTTCACTTCCTGCATCGAACTCTCCCTCGACTTCTCCTTCTCTAACCCCTGCTCCTAGCTGCACTCTGGAGGTGCAGGATCACAAACTTGCCTTACCACAACCTGAAAGTATTGGCAAATGGGTGAAAGAGAGATTAGATGAACATGCCTCCTTTCAACAGGATTTTTTCTACTTGTCGGGTCTGAGTGAGCCAGAGCCTGGTGAAAGTGAGCTTGGTGATGTTTTGAACACGCTTCTTCCTACATACAAAGAAGTCCTTGCACCTACGCCCTTGCCTACTTTCCTGGGATCAACTTTACATATTAGACCTGATGTTGACATTAATCTGAAAGCAGCTGAGACTCCTTCGACTTCCCTGGGAAAAGACTACACTTGGTCTCGAGGACATGGTTTCGAGCACTCTTCGATCAAAACTCGCAGTGCTCGTCACAAGGAGGGCATACCACCTTCTCATTCTGGAGACACTCCACACAATCCTTCTGACATTGGGGCGCTTAGAGGCATGAAATCCATAGCAAGAGAAAAGCCATGATCTTGCTCTCCCTCAACATCAGAGGGGTGGGGGGCCACCTAAAAGTTGCCTCGTTCATAAGACTTCTCTCACACATCTCTCCGAACATCATATTTCTACAGGAAACGTTGGTAGACAGTAAAAAGGCCAAATTATTTCTTAATCAGTTCCACTGTAACTGGCATATTTGTTCAGTTAACTCTCTTGGCACCTCTGGGGAACTGGCAGTGGCTTGGGATCCTGAATTCTATGATCTCATTCCTTATCTTTGTTGTGGAGGCATTTTATTGTCTGGTACTTGTCGCCAATCAAAAAAAATGATCAATTTACTCAACCTTTATGGTCCTTGTTCTGATAGATAGTCCTTTTGGGAGAAAATTGAAGCCGGGGGAATACTTGACCTCTATAACCTGATCATTGCAGACAATTTTAATCTTACAACCTCTGTTGGAGAAATTTGGGGGGTTGCTGCTACACAAGATGCCCTGGAAGATTACTTCACCACACTTTTCTCTACACATCAGTTAGTGGACTTTGCGCAAGATCATTGACCCCTACTTGGCGCAACGAGCGTGTGGGCACATGCTACATCTCCAAGAGACTGGACCGATTTCTTTTATCTGAACATCTTATATCCTCGGAGGAAAGGATTCACACCTGGGTGAACTTACCTTTTCTTTCTAATCACGCACCAATAATTCTTCACTTGGATCCATCTCCTCGCAAGATTTCCTACCCCTTCAAATTAAACTCGGGCTAGCTCCTGGAAGCAGAGTTCAATACTATAGTTACTGAAGTTTGACAGACCCCCTTTTTTTGTCTGAGCCATGTATCCAACACTGATTAGTTTGGAAACTCAGCAGCCTCAAAGCACACATAAAACCGTGGGTTTCCACTTTCCAAAAGAACAATGCTCATAGACTACTTGATCTTGAATCAACGATCAAAACCCTCATATTTTCGGATATCAGCGCAGGGACCTCTGGTGTTGACTGTCATGCATTAAAGGATCTCAAATCAGAGCGGAATTTGCTTCTGCTAAAAGATGAATCCACTTGGAGACAGAGATGCAGATCCAACTGGATCAAGAATGGTGATCTTAACACCAAATATTTCCATAAATTCGCCAGTGCAAGAAGGAACAAAAAACACATATGGGGAATCATAGTGGAGGATGGAACACCTCACAAAGGTCAGAAAGCATTACAAATTGTAGCAGTTAATTATTACAAACCCTTCTGTGAACATAACCCCTCTATGAACCTGCAGAGCTCAACTTCGGTGGATAGCCTCTACACACTCTCAGTTTTGGAAGAAGATGCTCTTTTAATTGACAGACCGTGCACTCTTCAGAAGATTTTAGTTGCTCTCAAATCCTTCTCCAAGGACAAGAGTCTAGACCCAGATGGTTGGACCGTAGATTTTTACCTTCAGTTCTTCGATCTAGTCGGTCCAAATCTTCTAGAGCTAGAGGAGGACAACAGACTTTGTGGTAAGGTGATTGGTGCAATCAACTCAACTTTCCTCACTCTTATACCCAAAGCAAACTCTCCCTCATCCTTTGGCAATTATAGGCCTATTTCCCTCTGCAATCTTTGTTATAAACTCATTTCCAAAATAATTGCCACAAGGATCAATCCATTCCTCTCTCGTATCCTTTGGATAGAACAACTGGGGTTTTTAAAAGGTCGCCAGATACTAGATGCCATTGGCACTGCACATGAGTGCCTACACAACATTAAAAATAAGAAAGCCAAGGCACTTATTCTCAAATTGGACCTTAAAAAGGCCTTTGACTACATTGATTTGGACTTTCTTAGATTGGTTCTAGCTCAGACAAGATTCAACCACCAAATGATAAAGTGGATTATGAGTTGTGTAGATAGTGCCAACCTTGCCATTTTAGTCAATGGAGAATCCTCCTCTTTCTTTCACATGGGCAGAGGACTGAGGCAGGGTTGCCCCCTCTCACCTCTTCTTTTCATTTTGGCTATGGAAGCCTTAAGCCTACTTCTCAAATCAACACAAGCAGAAGGCAAGATATCTGGTTTAAAGGTGTCCAAAACCCTCAAGATTCTACACCTCCTTTTTGCAGACAATGTCCTCATCTTAACCAAGGGCACTCCTCGGGAATGGATTGAAAGAAAAGAGATCTTACACAAATTCTGTAGTGCCACAGGCTTGATGATCAATTGGGAAAAATCTACTTTTCACTTTTCCAATATACATCAAACTTCTCTGGACTAGATCAAAGGTATCTTCCCCTACACCTTCTCTCCACTTTCCTCTGTTCTCAATTATCTAGGCTATCACTTAAAATCAGACTCCTATAAGCCTTCATACTGGAACTGGTGACTTGCAAAAGTGGAAAAAAGGACGGGTCACTGGTGCACTAGGTGGCTCTCTCTTGGTGGTAGGTTTACACTTATCAAAGAAGTCCTCGAAGGACAGACAATCTATTGGATGGCCCTAACTTCCATTCCTGCTTCAGTCCTCACAAAACTTCGAAAGTTGATCTTCAACTTTCTTTGATCTGGCTGTTCTGAACACTCCCGACAACACCTTTGCAATTGGAATACACTGGTTAAGCCAAAACAAAAGGGAGGGTGGGGGATTCGAAACCCTCTCTTTTAAAGTCAAGCACTTGTTATCGCTTCCCTCTTGAGAGTGATGACTCACCCGGGCATTTGGCATTCCATAATACTCAACAAATATCTATGCCATCACACTGTCAAAAGTTGGCTCTTAGCATAGACGACCATCCCCAGATCGACTTCTTATTTCTGGAGGAACATCTTGAAAACAAAATGTTTGATCAACCGCTGGCTTTGTTGGCTCCCAGGCTGGGGACATGCTATTAAACTTGGTCGTGACCGCATTCTAGGGATGGATTCTTCTGTCTACTTATCCCCATAGTTATTAACACACCTACATTCAAAAAATATCACGTACTTATACCAAATAAGAGACACCACCAGATCATAATATCAACTGGATAGTTGGATCACTAGCATAACTCTTGGTCTCAATCCGGATTTAGCTCACGCCTGGATCAATTTTTGTATATCTCTCAAGCACTTGGGTATCCACCTCATGAATTCGCAAGACCAACTTCATTGGTTGGGGGGCGATCATTTTGGCAACCTCTCTGTACAAAATGTATATGCTGCCATAACAAATTTGCAATGGCACTCCAATGTAGGAGGCTGGAGAAAATGCATCTGGACCTGGCGCATTCCGCCCAAGGTAAAAAAATTTACCTGGCTGTTGACTGAATACAAGTTGAATACATGGGACGTCCTCATTAAAAAAGGCTAGTCTGGTCCTAGTTTTTGTCAGCTTTGTCGATCAGACTCGGAAACGACAGATAATATATTTATCAAGTGCATCTACACTAGATAGGTTTGGCTCATAATAACATTAGCGCTAAAACTCACTTCCAACTGGGATGGGATTAACCTCTTGGATTGTTTTGGATCCAGGGCGCAAAAAGAGCACAAACTTATGCATCTCCCATCTATAATCTGCTGGGAGATTTGGATTGAAAGAAACAACACCATTTTTGACAATGGGACTCCATTTACAAGTGTTGCAGCTTTTAAAGCACTTGGCATCTTCAATTCTTGGAACGATACTCTCGCCTCCAAGCCAAGACCACAACGCACATTGAAGATTCCTGAAATAGATGACATCACTACAGCTTGTTTTGATGGAGCAACACTCTCAAATGGGTCATAGAGTGGAGCTGGAGGACTAATTAAAATCACACATAACGCCTTCTACAAATGGACTTTCAACTGTGGCCCGGGCACCAATACCAAGGAAGAACTTTTGGGTGCTTGGGCCACACTTTACTTAGCCTCCAGACTATACATAGAAACCCTTCAGGTACTTGGGGATTCCAGAATTGTCATTGAGTGGTTGAGCGGCAGGGGAGAACTCCAAACAATCTCCCTTTTGGCATGGAAGGACAAAATTAGACTACTACAACAAACTTTCAAAAAAATCAGCTACAATCACATATATCGAGAGCACAACAAATCTATTGATCATCTCTCAAAGGCAGCGCTCCAGGCACAAGTGGGAATCATATCATACCATATTTGGATAGATGGCCATGAGGGCCCTCCTCTATCTCTATCCTTGTGCTAAGATTAGTTAATCTTCCTCCCTCCTCAGCGGACTTCCTTGCAATGAAAGCTGGATTTTCATATTGATCTTAGGACACTATTCTCTTCTAAAAAATATCCACTCGAAAATCCTGATTTTTAGTCACTATGCAGTTTTTTCACTTATGGATTTTCACCTCGCCACTTCTTCCACTATATAACTCTCTCACTTCACTGGTTGAAAGACTACAAAAGGGGAAAGTTATAAAATCTTCTTCGAAGCTAAGATTGTAACCTCGTGTTCAGAACATATATTATATAATATATATAATAGAGAAATTTTCCAGTTGGAAAAAAAAGGTATAAGTAGCTTTGATGCTAATTTCACTTGTTAATTTAATGTGATATCATCTTTTCTTATCATAATATTCCAATTTATCGTTGCTATCTATGTGATATTGTAATTGCATGATGAGATTTATTTCTACATAAATATACTTTTTTTTTATATATACTTTTTTTCTTTATTTTCTCTCACATGGAAGTCATCCTAGGATCAAATTTCTAAGATTAACGTGATAACATTTTCTCTGACTATAGTACTAACATCACTAGTGTTATGCTTTATGACAACCCTCTTATTGTGATTGTTATCTATGCAATGTCTACATTGACATATCTCTGTAATGGGATTTCTTTTGACATATTCTAAATGTTCTATGTTATTCTAAATGTTCTATGTTTTTATTCTTTTTCAAACACGTTTTTCCAATGAGTTTTGTCCAAAATTAAGCGAGAAATTTAGAAGGATAGATCGAATTGCATATTTCAGTGGTTAAGATTACATGTTTTGGGTGCCCAGGGGGTCTTTGAGGGAGTTGAATCGATTTATGCATTTAAAAATGCAATTGGAGTAATGTAAAATTACGATTTCGTCATCAATTGCGTTACCGGATTCCGATGATAGTTTCCAGAAAAAGTAAAAAGCGTAGAATGTTTAGACTACACCATTTCCTTTTACATAAATAGAATTTGACTTTAAAAATATATATAAAAACTAAATGACTTTTGGTCAGAGAGGGATCAACCTCATTGACCTCGGTATCATGCATTATGAGCCCTCTCTAGTTGTTAGCGTTGGTACTCGACAACATATAAGTTTAATCTACCATGATCCTTATGCCATCAGAGGTGTCCATAGACATAGTGACCTTGTTACTAACATAATGGTTGTTGGTTGCATGGCGATTATGCTTGCTTGCTTGGCCTTCAACTCCGAGAGCCATCTAATCATGTAGAAAACTTCCCTTCATTGTTGGAATCTGATGATACAAGAAGCCAAAGTTCCCATTGATTTAGAGCTCTGATATATTTTTTGAGGATTCATGTCAATTCAGAGTTGAATAAAACCCCTGAGGGAATCATTCCATCATGCATGAAACTTGGGTCATGGTGGAACTCTGATCATGCCTAAAATTTCTGTTGGATTCATGTTAGATTTATTGTCAAAAAGAGCATCATTTTGCTACAATATTAACTTACTCCTTTTTCTCCTTTCACTACATGACATGTATGAGAATAATAACAAGAATTTTGTTAACATCAATAACATTATGATACACTTATCTTATGCCACATCTTGGAGTAACTTCTACACATTAAATTCTTCTTTCCTTATCTTATATTGATAACTGATTAATGACTACATATAAGTCCCAATATATCATGATTTTTATGTTAATGATTGTCCATAGATATGGTGACCCCTATTAAAATATCAATGGATTTGTTCCTTTGAATAGAGTGTATGTGTGTGATGCATAATCATGAATCAAACCTAGATTTGTATTTTTGAGCAAAAATACCCCTTATTTTTTTTGTCCCCCTATTAACATTCCAATGGATTTGTTCATTTGAATTTATTTTTTTTGTAAAGTTCACAAGAAACATTCTATTATATTTTTAAAATATCATACAATCCAAAAGCTCCTACTACTAGCCTGTCGCTTGGGAAACCAGACCAACAACAAAAGTAGATATCATCCGGCCAAAAATATTGTTTATGAATAGTCCAAAAAAACTTAAAAACCATAGTTTTGGTACCATGCCTATAACTACTGTAAACTATCATTTCAAAAAGGAAAACTAGCGAACAAACTTCATGGGGCCGAAGGCCCCTCGCCTGAGGTTTGAGGGTGAGTCGGATGAGCTTCCTGGTGCCCCGGAGGCTATTGATGCATTATTTGAGGGAGGCGTGCGAGAATCTCTCGAACCATCAAGTGGAGGTTGTCGAGCTGAAGTTGGACCATATTTTGCGCGTCTTCTCTGGTTTGAAGCATTTGGCCCAGAAGCGTCTTGGGGTGCCGATATAGTTCAATTGTCCACCAATAACAACTATCCCTTCCCATGGCGTGGCCAATGTCTAGGACCTAGTGCACAATGGTCTCAACTATTTTTGTATCTGTAGTCATCTCCCGTTCCTTGCTGACTGTGTCTTCCACTTCCTCCAAATCTCTCTGGAATAATTGGGGGGGTGTTTGCGATGTAATTTTTTGCGGCGTTGAAATCCTCTTGTTGGACTCGAGAGTTTGGAACCCCCTCCTCCTGACACCTCGAAGAGGAAGCTCCTGGGTGGATCGAGCCTCGTCTGTAGCCAGGGGGATAAGCATGCCTAGCGGCCATGGTGTCTCTGATAAGAGCCTGAATTGAAGGGTAGTACGAGATTGAGAGAGGGTTTCTGGGAGATCCCTGGCTATCGGTGAAGGAGGGTTGAAAGGTCTAATCCAGGCTCTTGAGCTGCAAAGACAACATTAAAAATTCACTCAGTGTCGCGTTCCTACACTGAGGAAAGGGGCTCTTCATCTGGAAGTTTATCATAGGGGCGGAGGTGAGTCTGGCAGTCCTGAGGATACCCCATTCCTCTCATTTATTTTTTATTTCCCTCCGCCTTGTTGGCCCTGCCTTAGGCTTCCTCTTGAATCCTTTGCTTCGTGGGAGAACCGTCTATCGTTTCTCTGGTGATCCTCGGGATTGGGCACCTTCTCTAACTCTCTAAACTGCTGATTGTGAGTGTCAGCGTAGGTGTCCCGCCTTCCTTTATTATTTGGTGATCTGATGTCCTTGACACATTTACCTTGGTTCTAGTGTTTGTCCTTTGGAGTGAGCTAGCATGGGATCTTGAGGTCAACCTATTGGGTCTCTTCCCCTGGCCTCTTTGGAGAGTTCTCTTGCGATAAATGATGTTGGGACCTTCTTAAGACGCGGTCTTTTCGATTGCGGTCCTTGTGGGTAGTTGGCAGCCGAACGTCGTCCGATCACCAGAGAGCCCAGTGGGTGTCGAGTTGGTCGCACACGGGAGAGGAGGACTGGTAGGTAGGATAATTTACTAGCCCCCTACTGGTCTTGGGGAACCCCCCTCAGACTTTATTTTTCCTCTGCTCTTCTTCCAAGAGGGGGTGCGCTTCTCTAGCTGGGTTGAGCCCTGTGGCGCCTTCTCCTTCGTTACCTGTTGATAGAGTTGTCTACCAAGTCGGGGGGTCGCTTAGGTGGCAGGTGTTGATGTGGATATTCGACACGTCACCTTCTTCCTCCAAGAATTTAACTGCTTGAAAAGTCGAGTCTTGTCTATCTTTAGTTGGGATTTATCCCAATTTTTTTTTCTCTCGGACCTTCTCTGCCTCGGGGTCGAGCCTGTTGTTGCAGCTGCTTTTGCCTTCCTGGGGGATTGGGCAATGGTTTGAGCATTCCTTTGGCTCGAGTTGTTGGGAGTATAATTCATTTATGGATATTGTGGCGTAGGCTTGAGCGAAACCCTCTTCCTCTGAGAGTGTCCAGGCTTTGTTCCAAAAGTCCTCCTTGATCCTGAGGCTTTCATTAGCTAACCAATATGCAAGTTTATTTGTCAAGTGCTTCACGTGTCTGGGGATAATTACTGGCATGGAGGCCATAATTCATTGAATGACATCCATGATAGTCTCTAAATGCCAACTTTTAGATATTTTTGAAGTCAGGGAGCCTTGTTGCAATATTTTGAACATGTTGATCACAATCTAGGGATCACCTTCTATGATTAGCTTGTCATACCCTTGTGCCTAGGCTACGTGGATCCCTTCTTCCAGTGCCTGGAGTTCCGCTGCGTTGTTGGTATTTATCCTTATTTGACCCCCATATATTCTCAATATGTTGCCTTTGTTGGTTCGAAAGACTCCATACCTTGCCTGTCCTGGATTTCTTTTTGAGGTCCCGTCGAAGTTCATCTTGATAAACCTTTCTGGGGGGGTTCCATTGAGAAGCCGAGGTTGGCGGTGCTAAAGATGGTTTCTTTCTAAGGGAGGTTAGACTATCGTTGAGGTTGAGGCCTTGGATTATTGATAGCTCAAATGGGTTTCCCTGCCAGTCTTTGTCCATTTAGGGCTAGGCCAAAATCGTTTCCCAGATTGAGGTGTGGACCTTGTTCCAGAGCTCTTCTGGAGACAGGGTTTGGAGCTTGAAGACCCTGCAGTTGCGCTCCTTCCAAACTTCTTAGGTAAGAAAACTAGGTAAGTGGTTCCAAGCTCTATTGAAAATAGGGTTCTACATTAATGTTGAGGGCCATTGTTCTATGGTGTCCCTTATGGAGCTCCTGTTGCGACTAGAGCGCCTGGAGGGTTCCAAAGTTTTTTTGTATAGGTGCAGGTATTTAAGAGGTGCTCAACAATTTTCTCGTGCATCTGGAAAAGGGGACATCGGGAGGGGCCGAAGAATCCCCGTTTGTAGAAATTGTCCCAAGTGAGAGCTCGGTTTAGGGCTATCAGGAAAAGGAAGGTCGAGACTTTCAGCCATAGACTTTGTTTCCAAATCTTGACCTAGATTTGAGCCTGAGGAGTTTTGATGTGCTTGAAAGCTATCTCGTAGGCTTCTTTTATTGTGAATGTTCCAGAAGAGTTGTTGCCCCATCTCAGGCGGTCCTGTTTTTAGAAGCTTTGTATTTTCCTTTTGTTTAGTTTCTCTAGGAAACGCTTAATGAGATTGTTATCTTTTTCTCCACTCAAACCGTGGAAGGGAAGCCATTTCCTCTAGCGGCTGGGAGTTGTTTCTTCCGCCCAGTATTGAGCAACCCTGATCTTATTATGGGTTGTCATTCTAGCTTGAAGTCTGAGATGAGAGGGTTGGTCTGCCACTCTAGGGAGTTGTTGCCAATCGTCCTCTTAAAATAGAGCATCTATTCCATTGTCGATTTCCTAGAAGTAATTTTCTTGAATTAAGTGTCGATTTTTCTAAGCTAGGTTCCAGAGGCTTGAACCCGGGGAGGAGGCATTGTTCATTTTGATAATCTACTTGGTTTGCTAATTTTGGGCGTATTTAATTTTCCAGAGGCTGGCCCATTGAGAATGGGGGTTAGTCAGCCAACACCGACATATCTTATCCCCCAGGGTTTGGCTGAGGGTTTCTGGATCTCTCAAGCCCAGACTGCCTTTCAGTTTTGGGAGACAAGTTGTTTCCCACGCCACTAGAGCCCATTTCTTTTTATTTTTCGAGCTGCCCCATAGGAAGTCTCTTTGGAGGTTTCTCATTGCTCCGAGAAGATATTTTGGGGCTTCTATAACTGAGAGATGGTAGACATGCATTGCTTGAAGGACCAATTTGATGAGGATGAGTCTGTTGGCTATGTTTAGAGAATAGAAAGACCAATTGCCTAGTTTTTTTTCCATCTTATCTAAGAGGTCCTCCCAAATTTTTTTCTTTTGGGAGTTCTCTGTGAGGGGAACTCCCCAGTAATTGGATGGAAGCTTGCTAGGTTGGAACCCTAGGAGACCTCTTAGGTGACGCTAGATTGGCTAGGGGGTGTTGAAGAAGAAGATGTTGGATTTCTCTTCGTTGACGCACATACCAAAGGCTCTAGAGAAGTTGTGGAGGACTTGCTTGATTGTTAGGGATTCTTTCAGAGTTGGAGAGTCCATTAACATGTTGTCGTCCACAAATTGTTGATGAGAGGCTGGGGATTCTTCACCATGGAGAGAAAGCCCTTTCTAGTTTCCTAGTTTCACTTTTTCCTTAATGGCTCTTCCTAAGCCTTCTGCCATCAGGATAAAGAGGAAGGGAGAGAGGGGGTCTCCCTGACGGATACCCCTAGAGGGGGAGAAGGTCGGGGAGGGGGAGCCATTAACCAAGATGGAAAATAAGGCCAAGGAGATAAGAGAGTGAACCCATTGTATCTAAAATTTGCTGAAGCCAAAAGCGGTTGGGATGTTGAGGATGTAGTTCCAATTCAGGCTGTCAAAGAATTTTGAGAGGTCTAACTTGATGAGCATTCCAAGTTTCTTGGAGGAATGTAGAGAGTGGATAAGGTCATGCATTAGGATGATACTGTCTAGGATTTGTCTGCCTTCCACAAATCTTGTCTGCTCCGGGGAGATGAGGGAGGGGAGGAGGGGTTTCAATCTATTCACAACGAGTTTGCAAATGAGTTTGTAGATAACATTGTAGAGAGCGATAGGGCGAAAATTATGGGGGATTTCTACTTTTTCCTCTTTAGGGATAAGAGTGAGGAAGGTGGCGTTGAAAGATGGGGGGACTTTTTTGAATTTTCTAGAGTCTTGTACTGCTTCCCAAACTTCATTTTTTATTATCGGCCAACAGTCTTGATAGAAGTCCACTGTGAATCCGTCCGGTCCTGGAGATTTCCCTTTCAACATCTCCCAGATCATTTGCTCTACTTCTTCCATTGTGATTGGCCTCATCAAGGCTTCATTATGGTTTTCATTTATCACTTTTGGAATATGTTGGGTAATCCTTTTGATTGCGGCCGTTCAATTCAACTGTGGTTCTTGCATAAGAGTTCTGTAATATTGAAGGAGCTATGATTGGATGTCTTGATGGTTGCTTAATTTGTTGCCTTGTTGATATTTTAGCGAGACAATTATGTTCTGGTGTCTCCTCTGGATCATCGAGTTGTGGGAAAATTTGTGTTTCTCTCACCCTCTTGGAGCCACTGGATTCTTGATTTTTGTCTCCATAGAATTTCCTTGTGCTTTTCTTTGGTTGTTATCTGGGCCATGAGCGAGATTTCTTCCTCTACTAGCTCCTGAGAGCGCCCTGAAGCGATCATCAGATGTTGGTTTTGTTTCATTCTTTCTTGAAGTTGTTTTTTGGCTTGAATTATGTTGCTAAATTCTGATTTATTCCATTCCTTGATTATTTGTTTCAGGTTCTTCAGTTGTTGCTGGAGTCTGTACATCGGGGAGCCCAAGTTAATTGTCGCTGCCTTCCACCATGAAGGATAGCTGGAGTGGAAGGAGGGGTCCATCAACCAAAAGGATTCAAAGCGGAAGGGGTGGTTCTTAAGGGTAGTTGGGATGTCGACAAGGAGGGTGATGGGCTAGTGGTCTGAACCATGATAGGGGAGGATGGTGGCTTCTATGGTGAAGTTTTTGAGGAGAAGGGATTATGAGAGGAGAAAGCGATCCAAACGAGAGGCTATGTGGTGTTGGCTAGCTCGATGGTTGCTCCAGGTGAAGGTTCCATTAGAGGTTTCCCAGTCTACCAAGTCGAAGTTACTGATGGTGTCTTTAAATATTTCAGAGTCTTGATCCATATGGTTTAAGCCTCCACTTTTCTCTAGAAGAGAGGTTATAATGTTGAAGTCTCCCCCTATGATCCAGGTGGTTTAAATATTTCAAAGTCTTGATCCAGGCGATTTAAGCCTCCACTTTTCTCTAGAAGAGAGGTTATAATGTTGAAGTCTCCCCCTATGATCCAAGGATGGAAATCAAGAAGGGGCACGATAAGGGAAAGGGATTTCAGAAATGATATTTTCTTTGCAGGATTTGAGGGTCGTAGACATTGGTGATGTAGCCTGAATGGTAAGATCCTATTGGTTGGAATTTGGAAGTTATGGAGCGACGAGTGGTGAAGAAGGAGGAAAGGGTGATTTCACTGGGGTTCCATAGGATTGCTAGGCGACCCGAGGCTCCTTCGATGTCTATAGCTATGACATTACAACTTCTCCAACATCTAATGGCTATTTTTTCCATGTTCGTGGAAGTGCATTTGGTTTCTTGTATCATCATTATTGAAGGTTTTTCCTCAAAAATCAAGGTCTTTAAGCATCTTTGCTTACTTGGGTTGTTAAGGCCTCTTACATTCCATGAGATGTATTTCATTGGGAAGGTTAGGGGTGGGAGGAGAATTTTTTCGCCATACTCTTGATTCTTCCAGAATTTAAAAGGAGTTCTCCTAGTTCTTGTAAGAGTTTCTTATTGGAGGGCCTTCCTCTTTTTTTGTCATCTTTGGGAGCCTTAATAATTTATTTGCTTGAAGTGTTTTTTATTCCTAGAGAAGCAGTTCTAGTGTTCTCACCTTTTTGGGTCGTTGTTCCTTTCTCTTTGTTCCTCAATTTTGATCAAGGCACTTTGCAATAGTCTTATTTGTTGATCTGGTATCGAGTGTTCCTCTTTCCGTTCACAATTTGTTGTTATGCCTTGCAAATCTAGCTCCTCCAGATCCATGTCTTCTAGATCGTCCTGCTCCACCTTTAGGGGTTTAGAGGGGAGCATTGTTTCATCTTGGTTTTGAGGCTGGGGTAAAGCTTGAGGGGGGAGGGAGAGCTAGGGATGGTAAGATCTCGTTCAAACCCAAATTGGGCACTTTGTTGGGTTTCGTTCGAGGGGTTTAGACCCGGGGCTTCTTGCTCTGGGAGGTTGGCTAGGTAGTCAAAACTGTTACTGATGCGGGGGCCTTTGGGGTTGGGCCGGGAGGGAATTTTATTTTGGGCTTTGTGCTTGGCTTGGAATTTTTCAAATCCTACCTTGTTTTTCTCTAGAAGTGGATTGGGGGGCTCTGTTGGCTTGTTCAAGGGGAATTCTCGGAAAAGGTGCCCGTGAGCATGGCATTTTCGACATCGGAAGGGAATGTGCTCATAATCCAGGGTTTGAAGGTAGTCGACGTCTCTATATCTGAGGCAAATTGAGGCTGTCAGAGCTTTGGAGACATTGAGGTAGACACAGATCCAGGCGTAGGAGGTATAGCAGCCTTGAAGGGTGGCTTCTGCAATTCTGACAAAGGATCTGAGAGTGTTCCCTATACCCTCTAGGATTTCGTGCGCAAGTACTCCTGCGCGAGTGGGTATAATCTGATCCATACCGGGGCTGTAGTGAAATGTTCCTTTTCCAGACTGAAGTTCTCTTTCCAAATCTGCATATATAGGCCAACAGAGTTGAAGAAGTAGGGTCCTCCTTGGAAGACCCTTTCTTAATCTTCCACCAGGTTGAAGATGGCCGTAAAGGATCCTTTAGATCCCAGTTTGAGGGTGACCTCTCCTTTGGGCTTCCATATGGTTTTGATCCACCACATGAGGGCTTTCTCAGATGGTCAAAGGCCCATAAATTTACATATGAGGACATGGTCTTGCATGTATTGGATGTCCTCCCCCAAGAGGGGCGACAAGATTTCGTACTGTGGATTTTCCTCTGCCTGCGGGATGCAAGACGATAGGATTTTCTTGTCAGCTTTCTGGGTCTGTGGGGCCTGAACTGGAAGCAAATCCGAACTTGTCGGGATTTCCTTAGTTCCTTTTGTCTATTTTGTATCCATTGGGCTAGGCGAACTTGTGGAGTTAGGGATGCAGGCAGGGGTCTGTGTCTGCCAGCTAACGCCGCCAGCCACTATGTTTCGAAAGGAGGGGGTGGCTCCTCCTTGAGTGGGGGTCACCATTGCTGGTTCGGGGGGTCAGAATAGGGAAAAAGTTGCAGACCTAAACTCTCTTCATTCCAGGTTATTTGTAATTTGTTCATTTAAATATTGGGTGTGCATATGTCAGATTTTTTTTTGGCATAAATACTCTTTATTTTTTTGTCCAAGGATCCTCCATATGCGAATGCTAGAATCTATTCGTATCTACAGGGACTAGGCTTCAAGATTTGAAGTTAATGGATTATCACTCTTGGGACATGTCACTATGAAGATTCTAAGTTTTAGATGCCAAAGACACCCTTCTTCTAAAGATCTTGGCGAGTGATGAAAAACTTCCAACAAATTACCAACAAATTACCAATAAACCACAACTCAAACAACATACCTAAATTAATTATGATAAATAAAATAAATTAATAAATAAATAAACTCAACCTCTTTTCCACCTAAAAAAACTCTTCTCCCGTATATGAATTTTTTATTTTTTTAATTTAAATATAATTTTATTAGGACAACTTTAACCATATAACTTTTCCCCTAAAATTTTCAACCCATTTTATAACCATTCAAATTACAGAAATTTAAAGAATCAAAATAATACTTAACCCATTTTATAACAATCCAAATTATAGAAATTAAAAAAAATAAAAATCATAATAATACTTAAGAAAAACCTCAACACTAAATTAATCCACTTATTACGTCAGTCCGTGTTAAACTCCATGGACACGTGGAGTTGGAAAGGAACGTCAAAGTTCAACTCTCTTATTTCTCAGACAATTCTGCATCATGGACTACAGAAGAGGAAGGGTAGTTGGACCGTGATTTCCCTGTGTTGAGGCCTATTTATTCGATGTAACTCAGTTCCAGATAGACCACTGTTACTCTTTAGTTGAGAATGGCTTTCCACAAGTTGTTTGTTGTTGCGGGATTGTTATCCACAGCCCGTGGGCTTACGCAGTTGGATTCTACGGTTGACTTTGGATCGGTTAGATGGTGGGCATATGCGGGAGTCTGTGCATTCCTGGTTGTGTTTGCGGGAATTATGTCGGGGCTGACACTGGGGTTGATGTCCTTGGGGCTCGTGGATTTAGAGGTCCTTCAGAGGAGTGGCACTCCCGCAGAAAAGAAACAGGCAGGTGCGTACACCAAGAAACCCGCCCACAAGTATAACAATTTCCTTCAATTCAGCTCTATGTGTAAGGTCATGGCATTCAAACCTCACCAACGACCTCTTTTTGTGCTTGAGGGAGTAAGCTCTGGTAGCAAAAGGACATTTTTTCTGGCGACAGATGGGAGAAATTCAAGCAGGATCAGAGTTCTACCATTATCCAAATTTCAAGCAGGGTGGAAGGATGCCCCGATGTCCCTAGTGGTTTTGCCCCAATTCTGAATCGACCGAAATTATGAAAAATAAATGATCATAGTTCCGGATCGATGGAACTCTGGCTCCCCGTGTTGCTGGATCCTGACCGCCAGAGAAAAGTTTGCGACACCATTAGATGGCTCCTGTGCCGAGTTCCATTGTCAAAAGTCTCTTTTCCACTGTTAAATGTCTCTTTTCATACCCAAAATAATGTGAATTAATGTGAAAATCTTTAAAAACCGGGGAATTAATGTGAAAATCTTTAAAAATCTCTTTGATAAATTAATGGTCAATGCAGTCCAATTCTTGACTGATTTGCCTGCATTTTAATGATATTTGGAAACTGCTTCTACTGCCCTGTGTTGAATATTCCCTCTGAAATTATTATTTATTGCTTATCACCTTTGACCACAACGTTTGAGTAGAAATACAATATAAGTACTATCCAGAACCCCAGATTCTCACAGTCGCCAGACTAGTTTCGGCAGCCACCCCTAGCAGCATGGGGGTAAGAATTGAACCTAGGACGTGCAGTTAGGAGTGAGAACTTGTACCAGCCTGTATCTTCCAGATAAAAAGATTTAATACATTTCTACCACAAAGTGCTGGCTTCCTTCAGCTTAGGTGTCCGGTGTGAGGGTATCTATTCTTCCAAGTTCCTTCAGCTTAGGTGCCCGGTCTGAGGGGTATCTATTCTGCTAAAATAGCCCGGGATTTGCTCCTGGCCTCATCCCTTTGAGATCATGCCATACAGGTTGGCAAACCAAAGTGAAAACAGAACCCTGGTGGACAGATTAACACTCTGTCAATGCCATTAACTGGGATTCCATTGGGTCTGCAAATTATGTTAGACTGCAGCTCTTATAAATTCTTGAAATGTATTACAATATTAATAGGATGAACGAACTACAAAGTTGTGTCAAATTTAGGTTGATATACTCCGAATAAAAACGCAATGCTTGACAGAATGCAGTGACAGTCTGCAATATATCAGATACGAATTTCAAGGGCTTGATATTATTGATCGTTGGGTAAAAGTGGCCCTATATATGACATTTCTCGTTTCTTTTATCCCTCCTTCAAGTCCCCAATGCTTTACATCAAAAAATTGCAGCAATGTAGACGGAAGTCGTTTTCCAGCTACTAATTTGTCAAGTTTACTTTATTGAATCAGTTGCTTGAAATGACCATTGTAATGGTAGATACTAGAATTGGATTTAACAGTCCAGACAAATGTTTAAACAAATATCCAGCTGAACAAAGAAATATCCCTCAACAGCCTCCTGGTATGCAGGCTAAATTTTGACTGGAAACCAAGGCTTTTGATCTCTAAGAGCAAGATAGTAAAATGACTTTTTCTGATATACCTTGTTGGAGCGTTTAGAGTGTATACTATCTCTTTGTATTCCAAGAATTTGTACTGTTATCCCCAATATCTAGGGATAACTAGGAGATCATGTCTCGAGGCCCACAGGTCCTAGACATGGAGTACCGAGAGCAGGATTGACCTAAGCATGGCCCTGGAGGGCCCATCTTTCTTCTTCTTCGCCAGATTTGTCCTGTCAGCAGCAACAGCTTCCATCACCACTGGCTTGGACTTGCATCGGAGAGGACTCTTGCTCCCTGAGGTATTTGGTCCAAGGTATCATGGTATGTGTCATATTTGATCATTATAACCCTCTTATATATGCATTAGGTTCCTTTCATTTCTGATGACTGCTTGGAT
>JASDQU010306658.1:80141-90251 GCA_032191745.1 Picea mariana
TCTTGTTGTCCTCCAAAGTTTCTCCTTTATTGATATTACTCAAGAAAAATGGTTTTGGAGAGAAAATACTCCAAAACCCTAGAGCATAGAATGGAAATGAAATGAAATGAATGACTAGAGAGAGAGAGTTGGAAATCAAGTAGCATAACAATAGCTCAAGATATGGTGAGTTGGGGAGGAGAAATGAGATCTATTTATACTTGGAGAGACAAACCTACCTCTCTTGGATCTAAGCCAAGTGTCCTCCACCAAGCAAATGAGTAGATCTCAAGGCTACGACGCACCCCTTAGGGTTTGCACAATAGATCTAGGGTGTAGAAAAATAGAAAAATAGCTTGGATAGATCCAAGGGTGTGTAGGAGGCATGGGATTTGTGCCAAGGTAAGTGAAAAGTCACAAACAATTTTTAAAAATTATTTGGTTGAGTTCCGAGAAGAGGGAGGGCGCGCCTCTTGGGATGAGGGAAAGGTAAGGAAGGGTGAGAGATGGGTGAGGGAGGTTGGGATCACACAAAACCCATAGGAGAGGTTGTGGGATCCGTGCTAGGGCAGAGAAAGAGCCTCAAACAATAAAAAACGAATTTTCATTGGAGAGACACAAAAGGGGGGCGTAACTCTCTTGGAGAGCGCTCCTCAAGGTCAAAAATCAAGTAAAATGAAGGGATGAGTGAGGTGGAGTGAGTGGGGTCACCTCTAGGGGTGATGTAGAGGCTAAATGAAGTGAAAGCTCAAGAGAGGGGGCCACACTCAAGTCACAAATTAATTAAAAAAAGAAAAACGTCAATCCCCCTAGGGGGCCGTGATTTTTGAGTGTGGAAGGTGGGAAAGGGGTTAGAAGAGGTTGGAAAAGGTTGGGAGGCTAAAGTTATGCTTAGGGGTTCTCTCTCTAATTCAACTTTTCACATCTTTTAACTCATTTTTACAACTTTTACTTTTTGCCATGTTTGGACTTTAGCAATTAAAATTGCTGTTTTAGACTGACTGACACTCCGGGTGGACAAACCCATGGCTAAAGTTGTCCGACTGAGCTGAAACTTGGTCCATGGATGTAGGGGGTGCTATTCCATTTCTTTTGAGCACAACTACCCCTATCAAAAGTCCAAGGATCCAGTTTTTACAATTTTTGCTCAAAAATAATTAATTAATTAAATAATTAAACCTCCAAACTTAGGGAAATTTAATTAAAAATTAATTAATTAAAAAAAACTAACCTAGACTCGACAAAATTCTGCGAAACTTTCTAAAATGTCTTGCATGGTCATTTGCAATGATTCCCTATAATAGTTACCAAAACATAAGCCCACTAGAACGCCGTTCACCACTTTGGAGGACTTATTGCAAGTGTGAGGGAAAAACTCAAGGGAAATCAGTAACGCTGAAAAGCCCAACTGATAACTTGAGGATAAAAAATCCTCGGTGAAAGGAACTCTCCCAGTGAATCGATCCCAAGGTAACTGACCTAGACATGACTCATGCAGACCTATTACATTATTAACCCACGCAGGGGTGCGGAAATTCCAATTTCAAAATAAAGTGCTGGGGCCAAACACTGCCCTGTAGGACCAAAAGTCTTCGACAACATGGCATCTGATGATGCTTTTCATGGCACATGAGTTGACCACCTGTGTTGGAGAGGCGGTCAACACACCCCAAATCAAGTAAAGCTCGCAAGGGTCAAGAGCATACTAAGGCGTTGAGGGGGAAGGTTCTTTATTTTGCAAAAAGGAAATAATTGAAATAAAATGCAAAATTGAAATCTAAACCAATCTAATCTAGAAATTGAAACTAGACTAATGTTTTGCGGCGCTTGGGTTTATTTTAACTTTGCAAAAATGAAAAAAGAGCAAGTAAAAGAGACAAAACACAAAAAGAGACAGTTCCCCCCAGGGGTTGGGGGGATGGCAGTCCTAGTGGGTTATCCAACTCTTTCTTTTCGGTTACAATAGTTTTGGAAGAATGTCTCTTGGTCCTTTATAATTTCAAGACCAAGTAGACTTACAATATGGTAGAGGAAAGAGTTTAGATCAAAGAAGAGGTTTGTTAGGGGGACTTGGATGCTCCAGATCCACTAAATTTCAACAGAGTCTCTCCTTGGCTGCTCACAAAATCACTTTGAAAGTGCCTGCAAAAGATGTTAGCTTTATGCAAAAAAATTCTAAGTAAAAGAACTATGAACTGAGTTAGCAAAAGGCTAAGAAAGCAAGCAAAAAGAAAGCTTTCTTAGTGAATTTTGTTTTTTGTCCTAAAACAACAAACAAAATGGCACTCAGATTGCAAATATTTACTTGAAATATCTAATAATTGAAACTACCTCTTAGCCTTAAGATTTAGAAAGAAATACTTTCTAAAAGGAGATTTTTTTTATGCTAGATCTACTTAGAAAGATGAAACTTTAAATGTGAATTGGATTTAGCATGAATGCATGCAAAAGTGAAATCTACTTAAGCATATAAAACTTTTAAAACTAAAATTTACTTATGCATGCAAGAGAAGTAACCGAGTAAAATTTATATTTTGATGAAAGAGAGGTAGAGAGAAGCTTGATCGGTGGAATCCTTGGGCTATGGAGTCTTTTGTTGACAAGCTGAGGGACTACGTTCTCGAAAGCTTTGAAGTTTGTGGAAGGTACAAGCAAGTCCAACCACTTCTTCAAAGACAAGGACCTGTAAAGCTTATAAAAACTTGCACAAAACCGTTAAATATGGTGCCACCTACAAGAGAAACTTAGATAACATGATCATTAGCCGAAATAAACATGCAAATCTTAGGCCGCTAATGTAAATGAACAATAAAATCTAAGAAGCAAACAAGCTAAATAGATTCTATTCTACTGGGTGACAACACCCCTTCAAAGGCCAACATTAACAAATTAAATGCAAATAAAACAAGCAAAGATTACCTCATATATGAAATGCTAAACATCATACATCCACACAACACATGCTAGCCACCTTCTTGACCTCCAAAGTCTTTTTATTCCAATGAAGAAGTATCACAATACAAAGTACAATACAAGCCAAGTCCAAACTCCCATTAACTAAAGAGTGGAGAGGTAGCTTGGTTTTATAGCAAAGTGGGAGCAATTCCCAAGGAAGGAGGGCACACCATCTAAGAGAGATTGAGCCATGTGTGAGGTAGGAAAGCATGCCATGACTCAACACACTCCAGTGAAATGAAAACAAAGCAAGAGATGAGGGATGAGAGGGCGCCAACTCTCAAGAGGTAGGCGCATCTCTCCATGAGTGTGCCACCTCTTGAGAGGGAGGGCACACCTCCCCCTTGGAAACTCCATCAACTCCATGTGGGTTTCCACATAAGTCTCTCTAACTCCCAAACAACTGTAATGTCCCCAACTAGGCTTCGCTGGAATAATATGTTAGTTGTCCAAATTGTTGTTTTCTTTGTGTAATTTTGTCAAACAATTTTCCTTACTACTGCTATAACTTCTTACTAAAAGATAGACAAATTGTCAAACATATTGCATGCATCCCCTTAGAAAATAGAAGAGATAACCACAACATCTCTATTATGGTTTGAACAACAATACAAGGTCTAATGGCTGCTGTAGCAGCTATGGTAAATCACTAACAACAAGCAATATAGATGCAGATTTGACATACAAACTAAGGGTTGTTGTAGCAGCTTCAATACATAAAAAAAACTCTCAAAATGCAATCCTATGAACCCAAGGGTGATGTTGTTGACCCTCCTGGTGAGTACCCACATGCATAAACCCTCTGTCAAGGTAGATCGGCTCGTATCTAAATGTCTCTGCAACTACAACTTGTAGAGGTCCTCGCGGGACAAATCTGGATACCCAACGGTGCCTCGCATGACAGGCTGGACAACGAGCGGGGCCTTGTGGGACACCCTATACTCATCGCCCAAGGATGCCACGACAGATCTGCAAAAATCAGAGCTGTCCCTCAAAAACTCCTCGAACCTCCTGAACACTTCAGTCCTCGCCAGTCTCTTGCGCAAGCCGGTATATCTCCAACTGAAAACCAAATCCCAATTGAAACTCCAATGGAAATGTTGGATGGATTCCCCTCTTGTCTAGGCTCCAATGGAAATCCTGGATGGATTTCCCTCTTGTATAGCTAGGGTGGATATTGCACCACCGAAACCAAACCAATAGTGGAAGGGTTTTGCTAAACGCTAATGAAACAATGGCCCTAAGAGCACTTCCAAAATGAGAGATCAAATCATAATGCCCAAGTGAGGCTCTACCCTTCCTTTTATACTTTCTCCATGCGTTTTAGAACTTTCCCTTTTTTGACCAAATCAAATGTAACCCTTATCCCCCTTTTGACTAAATCAAATATGATCCTTATCCTTGTTTTTCTTTTACTTTAGGATTAAAAGTCACTTTTAATAATAGATAAGTAACTTATTAATATAATGCCACTTTAAATATATAACATCTCCTAACCAAGTGACATTAAATAACCCCTTTTGGCTCCCTTTTTCTTCACTGATAAGCCACGTAAGTCATTTCCACCTCTGAACAGGAGAATCCAAAAGTGGGGACATGACAAATCCTCCCTTCCCAAAGATTGCTTGTCCTCAAGCAATGCCATCACGACCTAACGCTTCATCGACTGATCCAGACTGAAACTGAAAACGATACCAAGATCCCAAACCACTATAGGATCATCTTCAGTGACTTCATTAACTTCTTCAAAACCAAGGAATTTCCTGAGCTTCTCTTTCTATGTTGGGATCTTTGTCAATTTGAGAAACGGAATTGACACATGTGCCTTCATCAAATATTGGGTTAAATCAATGTTCACATCGCTACATGTATTCCCTGAAAGTCCCGTTGATGAACACTCATCAATGGCTCCAACTATTTGAGTAGGTTGTTTGATTATAGGAGCCCCTTGTGGAATTTTCTTTCCTACATCAGGCTCTTGCTAACTTGCTTTATTTCTCCTCTGATAGGTGATCAATTCTTTCTTGCGCATCCTTCTCCTTATTTCCTCCTGTGAAGGCTTCTCACCAAACATTTGAGCAATGACATTTGAATTAATGATCTTTCCTTTAATCTGCTTCATTTGGTCCTCAATTACATTATATACCTTTTCCATGACGTTATTGATGACATCCCTTCCTTCACCTACAAAATTCATGGTGTGAACTGTTAGTTTTTAGCTCGGTTGGTGTCTCAGCTTTTCCTATGTGTCCTAGGCCAACTGATGGACACCTTAAATAGCCCAGATCAACCTTTTATCTCAGCCTAAATTAGACTTGGGAAAAATCAACAAAAATTGATTCTTGAGTGGAATGTGGGCCCAGGGAGAGAGGGCACACCTCATGAAGGTGGTTGGGTGGATTGTGGGGCCCAGACAAAAGGGGGACGCACCACTTAGTGTAGAGTGGGGTCCATCCCAAGAGGGGCACCCCAATCTCAGCCATTGAGGCCCAAGGTTGGGCACACATCTCAAGGTAAATGGGCGCAGAAGGAGAGATAAAAGAGGAGCTGAGGGTGGAGTTGGAAAAACATTCTCATTTGTGAGGTTATGCAGGTGAGAAGGAGAGGGAGCTTGGGCAGGAGAAGCAGAGGGAGCAGTTGAAGCAGAGAGGGCAAGTTCAGGGCCAATTTTGGGCAGCCACCAGAGGTCATTCTGGGCTACAAACAAAGGCCATTTCAGAACAACAACAAACAGAGAGGAGTAGGCCAAGTTCAAGCCGAATTTTCTCAGCCAAGAGGGCTGTTTGCAGGCTGTAACAGTAACAGCAAAGAAATGTCCCCCACCTCTTGATGAAGAGGTCCGGGGAGACTCAGTAGTCTAGCCATCCCCACTAGACTATAGTCTCATGCATCATGGGGACAAAGTCAACCAGAAGACATTTGCTAAACACAACATTATATTGCTGAGTTGACTTTGTGTTAAAAAGGGTAACTCAACGAAAGAAAAGAAAAGGTGAGTTAAGCTAAGAGTTAACCCTAGGGGTTAACTAACTCAACAGATGAATAGACTGGAGCTATAAAAGAAAGGAAGGGCACACTTCTAAGGCATTCTGGATTATTATCATATTTTGCATTGGAGCTCTTGAGCATAAGCAGTTTTGAGGGTTTTGAGTCTAAAACCCTAGCGATCAACTCGGTGGTGAAAGATCCCACCTTCCTTGATCCAAGCTTGGTCCCAGAGGTGAAATAATCCTCCCACACCATTCTACAGTGTTGCAGGGGTCAGATCTATTGGCAGAGGCAAGCTAGTGCGCAGCCTAGGGGGTTTCCAACAAGGGGGGCGCACCACATTGAGGAGTTCAGTTCGATCCGAGGAAAGGAAGGAGTTTTTTGGCAAAGGAGCATCTGGGTTTTCTTCGTATGGTCCAAGGCATCATTTTTAGTCTATTCTAGAGGAGGTTATCCCAACAGATTATTTCCTGGAGCTTGGCACGACTTGGAGGAGAGAGGGGCGCACTGCAAGAAGAGATTTCCTTTATTTGGTGGTCCGAATCTTCATAGATCATCTTGAGATTTCACTAGCTAGCTTGTATTGGCCCGATCTATCACCAGAGATTTTGGTAGCAGTTGGAGGCTTCTAGAGGTGAGGCCGAAATCTAGGTGCTTCAATCAACCAGGGGGGCACAGACCAATTGAGGGTTTGCTCAGTTGGAGGGGCAAAACTTCACCCTTCATCTTGCATTTTGTCAAGGGAATTCTAATAGCCCAATGTACATTCCGGGAAGGTTTTGGAGCATTTGGAGCACAGGAAGAGGAGGGTCAAAACTTAGGGGTTCACCAACATCTAGGGCGGTGTGCAACTCAACCAATTGGAGGGGTTTTGCATCATATTGGATCAGGATCTCATCTCATCAGTCTTCTCTTGCAGCTGTTGGCCTTTGGAGGCTTGGATCGTCTCTTCAGAGAGCCTTTGGGAGGCTATTATCATTGTATTGGTTATTATTGTATCGGCTGGCAACCCATCTTTGATATTATTGGGGTTTTCTTCCAGATCTACAGATCTCTTGTTCAAGGATCTATCTATTATCTAAATAAAGGTCAGATTTGACATTATTGGTCCTATATTGGTGTTCTTTATTGCATCTTGTCTTGTTTATGTTATATGCTTCAGATCTATTGTTCCATTGCTTAAATCAACATCACATAAACCCTAATGCGCAACTCCATGAGTAAACCTGTAAACACATAAGCAAACATAACATACATTGAGTAGTTAGGGTTCCAAGCAAAAAAATTGGCATGGGAACATTAAAGTGGTATCGGAGCGTTGATCCTCCCAGCCAATGGGGATTAACGTATGCAGAAGTTCAGTGGTATTTACATGGGCAGACGCAGGAAGCAGACATGTGAGATAGAGACAGAGATAGTCAACAAATGGGTTGAAGGCTACCTCAGGAATTATGTGGCAAGGCAGCAAAAGGCCTGGATTAAATGGCTTCACTTGTGGGAATATTGCTACAACACCACCCATCATATGGCCATTGATATGCCACCATTTAGGGCCTTATACAACTATGACCCTCTCTCGTTTGTGGAGATTGCCTTTGGAGACAACAGGGCTCCCATGGTTCAGGACTGGATTCAGCAGAGTCAAGACATACTCAGGGAACTGAAGGACCACCTGCAAAGGGCACAGAATCAATAGAAGGTACAAGTAGACAAGCACAGGTTAGAGCGCACATTTGTGGTCAGTGACTTGGTTTATTTGAGGCTTCAATCGTACAAGCAGGCATCCATTAAGAGAAGTGGTGTAGAGAAGCTCCAACCTCGTTTTTTCAGTCCATACAGAATCAACAGGAGGGTAGGGGCTGTGGCATATGAGTCGGATCTACCACAAGGCAGCAAAATACACAATGTCTTCCATGTGTCGTGTTTGAAGAGAGCCATTGGTAAACATGTCACTCCTATTGAGGAATTGCCACCTTTGGATGAAGAAGGACAGTTGGTGCTGATATTGGAGGAGATACTAAAAGTCGGGGAGAAGAAGTTGAGGAAAAGAAAGTGTTGTCGTCCTAATACACACTTGCAAACATGAGCTAAGTCCAGCTCACTTAGTGTGTCCTTGGAGGCACAATGCCTAGGTTCACAATCAACACTGTCACCTTGACTGGAACCTCTTCCTTCTAGGCTTACTCCTAGGAAAGCCAAGGGGGGTAGACCCTAGTTACTAGATGTGATTTAACTTTGAAGTTCTAGGAGTTGATTTCAATTTGTTAAAAGGTTAAGGGGGAAAACTAGCCTAAGATGCTAAGGCAACAAATGCAAAGTGCAAGTTTATCTAAATGACAAACAACCCCTTTTCCTAAGTCAACTTTGACTAGTGCCTAAGGTTGGGCAAGGGGTCAACTAAGTTTGAGGGTGGTTCAATTACAAAATATTACAATTAAAGACAGTTGAAACTATCCCACAAACTCAAAATTACAACTACTTATACAATGAAATGCAAATATTACAAAGATACAAGATGATACAAAAGATACAAATTAACAAGATATACAAGTAAGTCAAATTGTGCAAGTTAGGAAATACTCAAACTTTGATCAATCACATAAGCCAAGCATGCTCCAATAACACTTACTCTATTGGACTGCTTTTCATTGGCAACCACTAAAGCACTCAAGACTCAAGAAGGTGATGCCTCCCCAAGTGGGATACCCAACTCCTTCTTGAATCACACCACAAGAGCAAATAAACCAAGATGTAATTATTTGTTAACTCAAATGCTCATAAAGACATAAAACATTTAAAGACATAAACCATGAAATTGCAATAAGAATTATAAACATGAAATTATTAGCAATGTGTGTTCCTAAACATTCATCTAAGATTCCCAACACACATGGATTTTCTATGCAACTAGGTGGTTAAGAATTTCTTAAAAATTAAGTTAATTTTTTCTTTCCCTCCCCCTAGCTATGTTTGGAGCCTTAAGCTTCCTCCTCCCTTGGCCAAATAACTACCGGGTGATCAAGATAGTAAGGCAACGAGGCCCACCCTAGCTTCCACGGTCAGCCCTGACAGTAAGAGTACTTCCCGAAGAGGACACCCACCTGGAGCGCCACGGGACGGTCCCCCGCCACTACCCTCCGTTGTTTTCCTCAAACCCGTTTTAGATGGTGGAGATGGCTGAATAAGACTATCCTAAGTTGTCTAAAAAGTTGTTATGACTCGCGGGTGAGTCTTTAGGTGTGTTTGAAGTGTTTTAAGAGTGTTTTAGGTGTYCGAAAATTGTGTTTTAAGCCCAAAACCGAAACTGAAAATGCTTGAAATGRAGTGCTAGTAATGTGAAGATTCAGCCCATAAACTCATGAATGTAAARCTCATAAAATAAAGACCATTAACATAGCATCCCATTCATCATCATGACATAATRCTTTGCAAATAGAAAARGGCAAKAASAACTTGYYGARTGATAACAAAAATAAAACTTTAAGATTTTAATCATTCATCCACATGTGTTATAACCCATTGAACAAGATATGCTTGAAAGAAATACTTGGCAAAGTAAAGATCAAGATCCTAAACCATCAAATTATCACATATGCTTGAAAAATGTAAATGGCATAATGACTTAAGAAAAAGATGAATTTATCACTTAAGCAAAACTTAAAGCATTAAACCACAAGATATTGATAAGCATATGAAGAGAAATAACTTGAAAGAAAAGGAAAGTTAGATGTGATGACTATTCTAGAAGATTTTAAACCATTATAGCATATAGATCATCAAAAATGAATAATTTTCCCTTTAGCTTCACGATTTTGGGGATTACTCTCCCAAGGTGTAGGAACTAACTTAGCAACAACTTAAAAAAGAGCAACCACTCACAATGACCAAGGTGGAGGCAAGCCTACCATTATTGGTCAAAGAGGGTTGAAACAATTGAACAAATGAAGAAAAGTAAACAAATTTAAAAAACCACTCACAATGGCCAAGGTGGAGGCAAGCCTACCATTATTGGTCAAAGAGGGTTGTAAACTAAAACAAGATTATTATTATTAAGTGGCCACACTACCTTGTCTTGTAGACAAGAGGGGCCAAACAAAATGAAAGAAACTTAACTTGAAAACAAAACTAATCTAGCCCAACGATATTGGGGGGTTGGCTTGGCCAATCACACACCCAAGGTGTAGGCAA
>JASDQU010306658.1:111978-124348 GCA_032191745.1 Picea mariana
CTCAAACCAACAAAGACATATTCATTTCTCAGACCAAATATATCAAAGAGATGTTCAAGAAGTTTGAAATGGAAGACTGTAAACCTATCAACACACCCATGGTCACTAGTCGTAAGCTAAGTAAAGAAGATGAATCAAAGGAAACAAATCAAACCTTGTACAAATCAATGATAGGAAACCTCATGTATGTGACAACTTCAAGACTAGATATTATGCAGGAAGTAGGGTTAGTTGGAAGGTTTCAAGATGAACCACATGAAACATGTGCAAGAAGTAAAAAGAATATTCAAATATCTGAAAGGCATGTTGGACTTTGGTTTATGGTATCCCACGGGAAAATACTTTACTCTGACGGCTTACACATATGCAGATTGGGAAGGTAGTATGGATGATAGAAAAAGCACCAATGGTATAGCGTTCTTTTTGGGCAACAATCTAGTGTCTTGGTTCAACAAGAAGCAATAATCAATTTCCCTCTCCACAACAGAAGCAAAATACATTGCAGCAGCAACATGTATGAAAGTTCTCTAGATGAAACAAACGTCGAAGGACATTCAGGTAGAGTATAATCAACCAATATCAATAACGTGTGATAATACTAGTGCAATAAATATCTCTAAGAATCCTGTCATGCATTCGAAGACAAAACACATTCCAATCAAGTATCATTTCTTAAGAGAGCAAGTCACAGGACATAATGTCAAGCTAGAATATATTGGAACAAAGGAACGTGTTGCTCATATCTTTCCAAAACCTCTTCCTAGAGAAGTATTTGAGTATCTCATACAGAAATTGGGGCTGGTACCCATGCTATTAAATCACTAAAGTACTACAAGAGGAGAACAAACTCAAGGGGAGCTGCAGAAAAACAAGAAGCTAGGTGGTTGCAGAGCAAAAAATGAAGAGTACAATGCAAGGGGGAGAATATCCCTTTTCCATTGATGTCAAAGGGGGAGAGTACAAAGAAAGGATGAGATTTGCAAAAAGAGAGACTTGTAGGAAGAAGAGGAGTACCAAAATAACAAAGTGTTTCCATCAATGACAAAGGGGGAGTTTTTTGGAAATTGTGTTGTCATTGATGTCAAAGGTAGACATGATTGTGGCAATCATGGATGTCATTGATATCACATGCAAGGGGAGAGTGAGTGTTGTCAATGATAGGGGGAGACTATGAATGTCTCTGCAAATTGGTAAGATTTTGTGTATTCAGTTGTCATTGAGGTTAAAGAAGCAAACCAAGGAAGTCGAACTAGATCGAGGAAGTAGAGAATTCCCCTGTATAATGATGAGCCTCTATGTGTGAAAGATGACTATGCGCTGTTAAATTTATGCAAGTGTTCTTTGATTACCTTGAAGACAAAGTGACTATGCAAAAATAAAAAAACATAGAATTCTGGCTGCATAGGTTTAAAAAAGAACGACGACTATACGTGATTGAGGAGCAACAAGAAATCCAAGAGGGAAGAGGAATCTTAGGCATATATTAAGTTTGGAAAAGGAGGTTTCGGGTCTAGTAAACCAAATGGAAGAAAGAAGAGATAAGTGACTTATCCCACATGCATAAGGAGAATTGATTTCAATGGGTTTATAGTGTAAACACGACATTACAATGGTTGAATGAAAATAGATGAGATATGGAACCCCACACAAGGCGTTAAATTTTATGTTGTGGGGCCCAACATACCATATTGGTGAGATTTCGAAAAATTGATTGAGTATCAAGATAAACGTGGATAGATGCAGAGCAACGAAGAATAAAGAGTATGTGAAGAAATAATGAAATGAGCGCGAATCCACATCCCGCAGTGGGATCTCGAAACCTGCGACCCGCGGTGGGATCTCGAAAATTGCCTAATATCAATACATCACAGAGTGCGGTAAATTATAATAAATTGTTTAGTTATGAGGAATTGGTCGGATGGACGGTGTCCCATAAACAAGTGAATCGAGCAAATGCCTTAGACCTGCAGTGAAATGTTAAGAAAAATTTCTAAGTATGGGTGCAAAATAAGTGCGGCGGAATGGGAGTCCACTAAAGAAAAATAAGCTAAGTGTTGGTGGTGGGTTTATGGAAGGTATGAAGATAGGCTATGAGTCTGCGAGTCCACCACCTGCAAGCTCGTGAATACAATAAAGTTTCTAAGAATGTGAAGCTCATGGTTGAGTGTGAAAAAGGCCGAGGCATGATATGCCGAGGTCTAGTGGACTTGAATGCCATGATAATATCCCCTCCAACATAAGGAAGCCAAAATTATTGAAAATTAATGAAAATTATTGGAAAGTTTCAATGTTTTCTAGGTTATGTTTTTGTAGGGCATTTTTTAGGCCCTAAACAATGTTTTTTCTCTACTAAAAAATAGTGCACCCAAAGTGTAATTTTCGCATCTCAAATTAAATAGCTTGGCGATAGCTTTCTAATGGCGTATTCCATTTGTCAAACAAAGTTAGGATGAGTGATTTACAACCTGTACAATGGAGAGTAAATTTTAAGCCCCAGTTAACTTCTGAAGGCCATAACTTTCTGCTCAGGAATCAGATTGAGGCACATGAGCAGTCTATGGAAATATCTTGATCCATAGAACACATTCATGGAGATAAATTATAAATTTGGGCACATAAAAAAGAAATGCACAGGAGGGGGGTAGAAGGTACTTGTAGCATTCAAGGCCAGAAGTACTAATTGGCTTGAAACTTCAGTAGGATGTATTTAACAATTTGGAGCTCAGATGAAGATAAAAATTGCCTAGAATGTCCAGCATATGGTAATGAAGGAACCTAGTTGAGATCTTGTCAAATTGTCAAAGGAGCAAGTGTAAGGATGCTTAAGCACAGTTTAGAGTTGCACAGGGTTGAAAGGTGATCAAAAAGAGTTTTTGGGTAATAATCAAATGACTATAACTCTCTGCTCAAAAATAAGATTTGAGCAAGAAAGTAGTCACTGGAAAGGTATTGGATTGAGGAGTCCATATAATCACCCAAAATTGTGAGATAAGTAACAAAATTCACAAGAATTCATAAATAATATTTCTGGTGACCACAAAGGGGAAAACTTGTGCATATGTTACCATAATTATCTGCTTTCTTTAACCAAATTTTTTAGAATTGTTATCTTATATAATAAATGTGTTGCAAGCAGAGATTAAGGTTGATGATAAATCGTAGCAAATTGGTATCTTCAGGTATGAGGAACTGTAATACCCCTGTTTCCCCCAATTTGTAAATATAACTATAAGTGGCCAAGAGACTATGGCAAACTAAATATGTGTGAATGTTTGATTTGATGAACCTTTATATAAAAGGGTCAATGTATGAATTTTTTGTTATTAATAGAAATTATATATGTGTTGCACAACTGCTGAAAGGGGGGAGTTTGCCAAGATAAACCATGGATTCTATGAGAGATATGGTGAGGGAAACCAAGAATGGTTGAGATGACCCTCACCAAACCAATACCTACTGGGTGTAATTGCTCAACAATCCTCTGATCCATAAATGAATTACCAGTCAGGTTGGTAGTTGGAAGGCCATCCTCAAGAGTTAATGAGGAGATGGGGTAGGGTACCCATTTGTAAGGCTTCTAGGCCCGGCCACGAATTGGGGATTCGGACCCACACAACCTTGTCGAGGAAGGAAAGAAAGGAGGTAATTCGGGGGACAGAGGGATATCTGAAAGGAAGTAGAGCAGAGAAAACAATCTTCAGAAGAGAAGAGAGCATGTTTTTCGATTCTGGAGTTGAGAGAAAAGCTGAGAAGCAAGTTTGTTTTGGATGTAAGAAGCCATGAGTAGGGTTTCGCTACAAGTTGATAAACGAGGCTAGCGAGTGACTGAGGAAGTGCTCGTGCAGACCTCCTTTCTTGGAGTAGAGAAAACTGGTTGCCAATTTTTTGTGGGAGGATGAGATTAACCTCCGTCCCTGACTGTCGTGGAGCAAGGAGAAAGAATCTCTCTCTAAGAATCATGGTCTAGCTTGGGGGTGGCCAGTGGTAAATCCGTTAGGAGTGGCTGTGCCTATGGTTGGGAGGAAACATGCACCCATTTCAACAGTCGCTTTACATTTTCCAGTTCTGATAAGTATTTTCATACTCTGTGTAATATATTGGATGCGATGATTGAATGTCTGTGTTTATGGTTAAGTTTTGCAGTATTTGAACAATTAATAGAAATGCTTATTTTCTTCTGTAAACTGCTATATTTACATGGTATTTCATTTACCTCAGTTTAGCAGTTAGAGAGTTATGGGATGCGAATCCGCAGGAGAGTCGGGGTAGGATTAACTGAAACGTCTAAGTCTCGTCGACCCTTTTAGTTTACCTTAACGGGAATGTCAAGTTCAACTCTGTGGGAGAAGGGAATTTCCTTCAAACTATCCACCATGTGACCGAGGGCTCATATCCATGGCCTTAATCAACTCTAGACTAAGAGATGAGTGTAGCCTGGAATCCAAATATGATCCCATATGACCCAGGGTTGGAAACCCCTTGCTAAGCCTGAAAGGAGTGAAGCTACTTTGGCTTTGGGACTTATGATTCCACAACCCTCGAAAACTCCCGAATGTCGGAGTCATGAAGTTAATCTGGACCGTTTAGAATAGAGGGACGCACGTCCATAGATCAATGGCTATCTAGAAGTTCAGGTATTCAGCGGTATAGGGACGCACGAGTTTCCTTAGAGCTCTGCAAGCCAGAGTAAATCCTGGCCGTGAATGTTAGGTACACGTGGCGATAGATTGGGAGTGGTTCGAAGATTCAGAGCTCCGGAGAGGAAGTTGGAAGATACACGTCGAACTCCCGAATGTCGAACTTCCGAAGTGACGTGGACCGTCGATCTAAGAACTCCGTTGAGAACCCCTCTTAATTTCCCAACCAACCGGGAACACATCGTGGAGCGACACGTGGCCCTCTCTTGTCCCCTGTCAAATGTTTTACGTTGGACTAGAGCCATTGGATGAGAGGCTACGTGGCAAGAGATCCTATAGTTCGAAGCCTTGGTACTCCAGAGGAACCTGGCCAAGAGTTTTCAAGGTGTGAAAACTAGCGAAGTCGCGAACGACGAAGTAAATCTCAACTGTTGATAGGTAGAGGACACATGGCGCTAGATCTGAGAGTTTGGAGACTTGGCTCTTCGGGTGATTCACAACGAGAGGAGTTGGTAATGATTTAGATTTAGGAGCGAAACGAACCGATTAACAGAATGAATACAATAAACACAGAAATAGGAAGAATAACACAAATATCCAGTGAACAATATCTTCTATTAAATAATGAATAGGCTGAAACTGTAAAACTGTAGAACTAAAACTTGCTCGAATGGTGGTAGCTATCTTTGAGAAGAGATGTGGCTGCTACGTGCATCCGTCTGAGTAGAATGGATTACAATGAGGCTCCATAGGCCCTTTTCATATTACTTATGAATGCAAAAACCCTAGACATCCAAAAACTTAACACTAGAAGGTGAAACGCCAAAAATCATGTGGGCCCTATGGGTAAGTTGGTGTAATTTGGTACCTCAACTTCCTAGGGACATAACTTTTGTATACGACCTCCATTTTAGGTGCGTGATAGGCTGTTGGAAAGGTATTTCAGAGAACTACACATTCCACCATCAAAATTTGATTTCGTCTACAGTCTGACTGTGGCAAGCCAAAAAAACAATGTTTAGGGCCCCAAAACAACCCTCAAAGTACAACAAGATGTGTTGACATGAAAACATACAAAATAAGCCAGTTGGATTAGGCAAGAGGCCACCCATATCCACCCAAAGAATGTGTGAGGCTTCAAATGGCCCCAAAAGTGTAGAAATCACAATTATAAAGAAGTACAGAAAGACGTGCTGAACAAAAACGGACACAAGGAGCCAGTTGGAATAGGTGGGTGGCCACCAATATCCACCTAGATCAATCCTCCCCCCTTAGGAAGAAATGGTATCCATTGCGTTGAGTTGCCCCATTAGGTGAGGAAACTTCTACTCGATATGGCCCTGGGTGAGCCACTTGACTTGGTGTAGGAATTGCCTTGCCTTGACAACCTGATAGAGCTGGATCCGCTGCTGGAAAGTGCCCTTGACTTGTGTGTCCACAATCTGATCAATGGATGCTTGTTCCATGCAGTCAGGGTTGAGCTCTGTCATTGTTAGCTATTCAACGATCTCAGAGGTGTCCAATAATGGTGGAAAATATGGTCGAAGGAGGTCTACATTGAATACTGGATGCATACCAAGAAAGGGTGGAGTGTTGAGCTCAAAAGCATTACTACCCACGGCCTTTGTGATAGTGTAAGGCCCATAACGAAGTGGCCAAAGCTTCCGATGGGTCCCAGTGAGACACTCCTTCTACAAATGTAACTAGACTTTGTCGCCAACTTGAAACTGGTGTGGTACCCTGTGTTTATCATGCCCTGCTTGTATTTAGCATTGGATTTCTGCAGAATCTCTTGGACCTATTGGTGGATGTGTTGAATCTGCTCAATGAACCTCGTGTCTTTGTCGATCGCAGACTGATCAGGGGAAGAGTCTGTTTGTGCGGTGGCAAGAGGAAGTGCAACATCGATGGGTCCCAAGGGTTGGAATCCCAGACCCACCTGAAATGGGCTATGGTCGGTGGAACTATGGAGAGCCCCGTTGTAACTGTTTTGGACATATGGGAGACTCTCGTCCCATGTACGGGGATGCTTAGAATTGTACATGCGCAAGATGTGCACAATCATCCGCTTGACGAACTCGGTTTGGGGGTGGAAAGAAGTGGATTTTGTGAGCTTGGTGTTCAATAGAGACCAGAGGCTCGAGAAAAAGGTGCTGAGGAACCTGCTGTCTCGGTCGGAGATGATGGTCTGTGGTATCCCAAAGTGAACTTGTTATCACATATAGTTGTTAAGGGCAGCAGGTTGTCCAAGTTCGCGGCCTACATAAGAAGCGTCAAAGCGCAACGTTCAGAGCAGTCCATTTCGGGCTTGAAATGAAAGCAACAGGTGAGATCAACTTCAACGACGGACATTCCTGAGAGTATCAGATCGATGGTTCATGGGAATCGAGGGTTCAAAATATTGTTAAAGTTGTTTGTCAAAGTTTCGAAGTCCCGAAACCCGAAGTGAGCATGAGCCATCCGATCTGAAAAGACGTGTGGCGCTAGATCTGTGCTGCGGAGAAAGTCGTTGTAGGATTTTCCAAGTAAGAAGTGCCGAAGTGCCCGAAGTCCCGAAGTGGCCGAAGTGCCCGAAATCTCGAAGGGCCGAAGTCGGAAGGCCCGAAGTGTCGAAGTCCCAAAGTCCCGAAGCGCCCAGGAATTGGGCCCATGCTCATAGCCCATGATCATATGGAAAGCGGGGCCATAAAGAAGTGTAAGCACCTATTGAGCGGCTGGCGACTAGGGTTTTCAAGGAAGCAATCGTGGTCGTCAAATTCAAAGCAAGACCGACCGTCAATCTAAATAAGGCCGCTTTGCAATTTCGGGCATCGAGATATTTGAAATCAAGTGAAGTGGAGACTCCCAAAAGAAAAAATTCCGAAGCACCTTTGGATATGAGCCCTAGGTCATGGCCCGAGGTCGCATGCAGGATGGAGTGATGGAGAGGAGTTGCGCCAAAGGTCGAAAGCGCCCATATTGGTCACAGAAGAAGATCTACATGGCCTTGAGGTGCCAGGATTGATTCGAAGAAGTCGCGGGCACCGCCTGGAACATTCATGGGTGTTAGGCCTCGTACCGATCCCAATGAAGGTAGTTAATGGAAATGGGGGCGGTGGTTGAGACCTCGTCTCACCCCATAAATGGAAAGCATGGAAGAAATGGTCGTGGAGGCAGACTGTCAGCCCAAAGTTCCCCTGTGGATGGATTTTCCTGCAAAGCCCATATTGATTTGAGGTAGCGTCTCACAAAAGAATGCCTACACAGTCTGACAGAGAAGATGCAGACGACAAGCCTTGAATGCAGTGGCCAGAGCACGCCCCTGGTGGTTGTGGACAGTTATGAGTATTAGTAGGTAGTTTTGATATTTTGTTATGGTCGAATGGTTGAGCTAGGCTCCCTTACTATTGTAATATTTTGATGAAGAACACTGTTTCTCTGGTTATGTACTTGATTTGAGACTTCTTGATTAATCTAATTCAACTTCTCTTACTCCATCTTATTTGCCTCTGATACTAAGAGAGTTCATGGATGACCGATTCGCATGGATTGTTGTGATTGTATTACAATGAATGTTTGATTATAGTGCTGTCATGTTTTCTTTCATTTTCCTTGAAATTTGAATCCAAGAGGATCTTGTGTTCGAGTTTTTCCTCCTTAGGTTGCTTGAAGACCTGATGTCCATAGCAGACCTCTACACCTTTCTCACCAAAGTCTTCCTTCTACTCACCTTTAATCCAACTTGCTGACTGAAGTTAATCCAAGACCTCAATTGCTTATGCATGCTAGTCCAGATTTATGAGTTAGAATGTTATTATCATTGAGTCTTCTCCATTTGACCACCTAAAACTCATTTACATTTACTGTATAAAATGATGGGTACTGGGCTTACCTTCTATGCAATCTAAGGGTGACTTCTAGTGTTAACAGAACCCAAACTTGTTCGAAGAAGAGCTTGGCAGTCTCTGCCACTATGACATTCTTCTTACAGGCTGTGAGGATGGCCATCTTTGAAAAGCGATCAATGACCACAAACACACAGTCATTTTCGTGCTTGGTGGATGACAAACCAGACATGTAATCCATGGATATGGATTCCCATAGCTTCTCAAAAATAGGAAGAGGGGTGTATAAGCCTTGCTTCTTGATGGCTGGCTTGGTAATGACACTGGCAGTGGAAGATTTGATATACTTGCTGACGTCCTATCGAAGTTTTGGCCATTAAAAATGTTTCTGAAGGACAACCACAGTTTTCTCTATGTCAAAATGTCCTGCCACCCGACTGTAGTGGGCTTCCCAAATCAGCTTTGCACGCTCACTTGTAGGAACACAGAGATGGCCCAGGTGGCATAAGATTCCGTCCTGAATGTGAAAATCAGTGATAGTGGTGGCTGTACCCAAGAGTTGATATGTGGTGGCGAAGTCTGGATCTTGTTGGTAAAGTTGGGGCCATTCCGATGTTTCATGTCCACAGGAATGGAGCACAGTGGTGAGTGCAACCACAAGAGGTCGACTGAGGCAGTCAGTGACACGATTGGAGATACCTGTCTTATACTTGATGTTGAGATGGAACTACTGTATCTAGGTGGACCACTTCTGATGGCGATCATTTTGTAATTCCCCCTGTGTCTATATGAACTGCAGAGGCTTGTGATCAGTGTGTATGATTGTCTTTGTCCCCAGAATGTAATGTTTCCATTGACGACATGCTTGTACAATGGAATACATTTTCTTGTCATAGGTGGGGTATTTGTGGACAATATCAGAGAGTGTCTCACTATGGTATGCCACCGGTTGCCTGTGCTGAGTGAGGACTACGCCCACAACATAGTCAAGTGCATCAGTCTTAATCTCGAATGGTTGTTGCAGATCGAGCAAGGAGAGTACTAGAGCTGAGCACAAACGATGTTTCAGATCTTCAAATGCTCGTTGCTGCTCCTTCCCCCATACGAACTTTGCCCTACCACTGCCCTTGGTCACCTGGCCGAGGGCCCATGAAATATGGGAGAATTCCAACACAAACTGTCAGTAAAAATTGGCTAGTCCCAAGAAGCTCCAAAGATCGGTCAGTGTGGTCGGGGATGACCAATCACAAATGAATTGGATCTTAGTTGGATCAACATGTACCCCATTCTCATCAACATTATAGCCTAGGTATTGGACCCTGTTCATGCCAAAAGAGCATTTTCCCAAGTTGGCATAAAGCTTGTGCTGCCGCAGAGTGCTCAAAACCTGATGAATGTGCCGCATGTGCTCCTCCCACGTTCTGATGAATATGAGGATGTCATCCAAATATACCACCACAAAGGAGTTGGTGAAGGGTCTCATGACATCATCCATCAACCTCATGAAAGTGGCTGGTGCATTTGTTAAGCTAAAGGGCATGACTAGCCATTCGTAGAGAGCTTCTTTAGACTTGAAGGCTGTCTTCCAGATATCAGTTGGGTCGATGGGAACTTGGTGGTAGTCAGACTTCAGGTCAATCTTGTTGAAGAACTTTTCCCCCTTGAGTTGGTCAAGAAGGTCATCAATCCTGGGAATGGGGTAGCGGTTTTTGACTGTGATTTTGTTTAAGGCCCTGTAATCAATGCAAAGTCGCCAAGTCCCGTCCTTCTTCTGCACCAGTACAATCGGGCTTATTCAAGGGGATGAGATGGGTTTGATGTGCACCTTTTGAAGAAGCTCTTGGATCTGATGCCTGATTTCGTCATTCTCCATTAATGAGCGTCGATCGACTGGTCCATTAGGTAGAGGTGCGCCGGGGGTCAGATCAATGGGATGCCTGACTTGGCAGTGTGTCGCTACCCATGTAGGTGAGACAAAGATGTCTCTGTATTCTTCCACGATCTCGTCCACTTGCTTCTGCTTCAAAGAGAGGCGTTGTGTAGAGGTCACAGATGTGGCAACGACCTTCTGCTTACTATGAGCATGGATCACAAAGAATACAAACTTCTTGGTTTTTGAAATGACCTTGCTGCATTGCTTAGCAGAGATTAAAGAAATAGAAGTAGGCGGTGCCACCTTTGGGATCCTGTACAATTTTCTACCCAAAGTAATAATAACACTGCAGGGTCTAGGCTCATACACAACATGATGCTTCCACAAATATGGTTGTCCTAAAAGAACATCACAAACTTCAAGGGGAGCAATATCACAGAGTACCTCATCTTTGAAAGGCTTGATGCCGTAGGGAAAACGACACTGTTGGTTGACACAGAGATCTCTTCCTTGACGAAGCCAACCAATGGTGTAGGGCTGTGGGCACGATGTCATTGGCAGGTTCAACTTCTTGATGACCTCTGTTGAAATCAGGTTCTTCTGACTACCGTTGTCGAAAATGAAATGAATCAAAGCTCCCTTAACCCACATCTGTGAGTGAAAGAAGTGTTCCCCTTCCTCTGGTTCTTCTGGTTTGCTTCGTTGGAATTTGGTGGTAGCGACTGTGGCATTGGGTTTAGCATCAATAATACGATTCGCTCCTTCAAGATTTGACTTGGAATCAGAATCGACCTCTGACTCGAAAACCTTCAGCTCGACCATGAGGGACTGCTTGGAGTGACATTTGTCGGTATTGTGCCAATGACTTTTATGGTACTCACACCATTTTCCGTGTCCTTCTTTATCTTTTTGTTGCCCTTCTTGTGTTGTGGCTTGGACGAATTGTCCTAAGGGCGGCCATATCGACTTGGTCTCTCCTTGTATGGGTTGGGGTTGCCTTTGCCCTGCTTCGACTGTGAGGGGTTTGCAGATCCAAACTCTCATCGTTTTTGCTTAAATTTCTGCTCGATCTTGATAGCATATCTATAAGCCGTACCCAATGAGGCGATGTCTAGGAAATCCATTTCTGTTTGAATTTATCTATGCAAACAACCACGATATTTGAGCACTAGATGACGCTCATAATCTTTGATACCCGATTTGGTGCGTAGGGTATGGAAAATGTTGGTGAAGTCTGGCCCCTTTCTTGACGTAGGGCGGTCCATCTGGTGTATTGGTCCTTGTAGCTTCCAACAGGGTAGTACTGTTCTTTAATGGCATCCCGGAAGGCATCCCATGTAGGGGCCACCACAAAAATTGCAGATTCCTCCACGACCCTTTGCTCAGAATAAGTATCCCACCAGTCTTTAACATGGGGAACGACCTTGAGGAGTGCAAAAGTGATCTTTTCCCTATCGGAAAAATTGTGGATTGAAAAATATCCTTCAAGCAGATTCAACCATTTATCTACAACATCTGCATCTATCAACCCTTCAAATAATGGAATATCAAAATTTACCTGTACCTTGAAGGGGGTTGCATGGCCGTTTGATGAAGATGCTTCTCTCGTGGGCAACCATTGAAGGATCTGCGCGAAGTTGTCCATCATTTCGTTCCTTTGTCATGCGAGGGATTCCTCGAGAAAATTTTTAATAGGATCTCCTGCTCCATCATCTTTCTTCTCGTCTCCCATGGGTTGTTGTCGGGCTTGGCGCGATCGATCTGGTAATGGATCGATTGGTTCGAGTCCCAACTTCTTGTACCCAGACATTGTCAAGGACATGCATGAAGAAAAATAAATGAAGAGCACACCACTCTGATACCACTGATCCGAATTTAGGAACGGAACTAACTGATTAACAGACTGAATATAATAAACACAGAGATAGGAAGAATAACACAAATATCCAATGAACAATATCTTCTTTTAAATAATGAATAGTCTGAAACTGTAAAATTGTAGAACTAAAACTTGCTCGAATGGTGGTAGCTATCTT
>JASDQU010306658.1:124551-136515 GCA_032191745.1 Picea mariana
ATTTGGTACCTCAACTTCCTAGGGTCATAACTTTTGCATACAACCTCCATTTTAGGCACGTGATAGCCCGTTGGAAAGGTATTTCAGAGAACTACACATTTCGCCATTAGAATTTGACTCTGTCCATAGTCTGACTATGGCGAGAAAAAAAAACAATGTTTAGGGCCCCAAAAGAGCCCTGAAAGTACAACAAGATGTGCGGACATGAAAACATACAAAATAAGCTGGTTGGATTAGGCGAGAGGCCACCCGTATCCACTTGGAGAATGTGTGAGGCTTCAGACAGCCACAAAAATGTAGAACTCACAATTATAAAGCAGTACAAAAAGACGTGCTGAACAAAAATGGATACGAGGAGCCAATTGGAATAGGTGGGTGGCCACCAATATCCACCTGGATCAGGTAAGCTTCGAAGCCCAGAGTTGTGAAGTAATGGGAGACGTGGATCTACGGATCTACGTGGAAAGACCTCAACCGTGATATTTGAAGGAAATAGAAGGTCGTATGTCTGGGGATGATGTGGCACATTGACGTCATTCAGGGTGACGTGGACCTGCAACTAAGGTGCCACGTGTCACTGAGATATGGACGATTCATAGACCCCTTATGCCTATTAGAGCATGACACGTGTCATCCCCTAAAGATGACACATGTCAAACCTGGCCCTCACCTTATGTCAGTCTCTGGTTTGTGTCCACCTGGACACCATGGTTGGTAATGCGACCAGGACTCCGGAACTTCAGGAGTTCAAAAGATTTGGGGCATAGTATAGTGGAGAGACGTTCAACGTCGATTGATGATCGCCGAAATCCGAAATTTTGACATCGATCACCGATCATCGAACATCGAACGCCAAAAAAGGGACGTCCAATGTCGATTTTCGAATGTCGAACGCCGATTGCTGATCGCCGAATGGCCAAGGCCATGTGGAGAGATTTCAGGACTTCGGGGAGTATGTGTGCAGTAAGAAAAGGGGCGTTCAACATTGATGTTGAAGACCTCAACTAATAACACCCGGATAACTTCGAGAGGCAATAACTTGCAAAGCAGAGCTTAGATTTTAATGTGGTGGTGACCGTTAGGATGCTCATGGTGAGTAGTAGCCAAGCGCGATCCCATAATTAGGATTTGAGATAGTTAGGAAAAAACAAATTATGATGTCCCACCCCTTAAAAGAGTATTTAGGGTCGGGTGTGTTACAGGAACAAGATAGGGTTAGTTCTTCAAAATGGGGAATGAATGGTTGAGGAAGCTACTAGCTGAAAATGAATTTACTCAGTGAGTAATATAAGGGACTTTCAATAGAACTATGATTGGAAAAAATAATTCCAGATGACAATTATGCATATCATATGGGGATGCTAGGTCGAAAAACCATATGCAATACATAATAATGCATATATCATAGGTTCATATGGCGATGCAAAGAATGAGAATATGGACGTATGGTTTTATAGAATATGAGAGAGTCTGGAATTGGTATCAAGAATGAGCACTTGAACTTGAAGAATGGAATGTTATGTCAAGAATAAATCACAAGATGATCAAAGTCCAAGACTGAAGAATGTTAGGGTATGAGTCTGGGTGCAACCATAAAGTCTTGGGAAGCTACTACAAGAAATCTGCTTATGTTAATTAGAGTGATTAATGGAATCTGGGCATAAGACTAGATCATACAATGAATGAAATTGTAGTATTCCATATATAAAATAGTATGAAAAATAACAATATTTTAGCTAGAAATGGTAGAACAACAATGATATAACCATAATAATACCAGAATAACACCAGAAAGAGCAATTTGATTAATGATAACAATGTTCACTTGCCTCTTCGAGAGGGAAACCTCCAGCAAAACAGAGATCTATTACAATAATCTCCAAGACAACATTTCTCATAGCCTCTACTCCTATTTATACTAAATCTATCTATTCAAAAGAACAATCTAGAGGAAGATCCTTCTAGAAGCGGAAGATTCTATTAGGTCTTCTTACATTTGACTTATTGCTAGGCCTTATTAATATTGGCCTTTATTACATGGAATTATATTATTCTACCTACGTGAGGGGTTAGGGAGGTTAGGTCCCTAACTTGCCCTCCCCCTTGAAGAACAACCTTGTTCTCTAGGCTTAAGATGAGGAAATTGTTGTATAATGGTGGCCGACTCCCAGGTGGCATCTTCTGGAGTTGTATCTTTCCATTGGACTAACACTTCCTTGTTGGTGAACTGACGGAGAAGACACTCTCACTAGGCCAAGACGACTTGTGGCTGCAACCAGATGGAACCTTATTCATCCAACTTAGGGAGACTAGTTTGAGTTTGGCACTTAGTTCCAATCTCCTTCTTTAAGCAGGAAACATGAAAAATATGATGGAGCTTCGATTGACTGGGTAGAGATAATTGATAGGCCACCGATCCCACACACATGAGCACTGTATAAGGACCATAAAATTTGGGAGCAAGTTTCTGACAGTGTTAAGCTTTGAGTGAAGTTTGCTTATATGGTTGTAGTCAAAGAAACACCTGGTCCCCTTCAACAAATTGTTGTTCGAAACGACCTTGATCTGCTTGTTGCTTCATGTGATTCCGAGCCATGAGCAAATTGTCTTTTAGGGCATGAAGAATAGCCTCTCGGATTGTAAGATTTTTTTCAACCTCCTAAACCTTCGAGACCCTTAGCATATATGAGAGAATCGATGGGGGATTTTGGCCATAGATTGATTCAAAAGGAGTCATGCGAGTGGCTGTATGGTAAGACATGTTGTACCACTATGGGTAACCATTGAGCCCATCGATTTTGCCTCTTAGATGCAAAACACCTCAAATATGTTTCCGAACACTTGTTGACAACTTCAGTCTGGCCATCCATCTGAGGGTGATAGGCAATGCTGAGATGCAATTGGGTGCCATGTAGCTTAAACAATTCTTGCCAAAAATTGCTGGTGAAGGTGGGATCCCTTTCAAAGACAATATAATTAGGCATGCCATGAAGATTGAAGATATTATCCATGAATATTTGGGCCACTGTGGAGGTGGTGAATGGGTGTTGAAGAGAACAAAAATGAGCATATTTGGAGAGATGATCTACGACCATCATGATGACTGACTTATTGCCCGATTTAGGTAAGCCCACAATGAAATCCATAGAAATATCTTGCCAAATAACAGGGGGAATCGGAAGCGGTTGGAGTGTGCCCAGCGCTTTGACATTTTCTCCCTTTTTGCGTTGATAGACCTCTCATTCAGCCATAAAGGTGCAGACGTCCTGTTTCATACCATCCCAGAAAAAAGAATGTTTGACCCGTTCATAGGTTTTGGTAAACCCTGAATGCCCGAATGTGGGTGAGGCATGAAGTTCAAAAATCATTGTGGATTTAAGTTGTGATTTCTTGCATAAATACAAATGACCTTTGTAGTGAAGCTCTTCATTGTTCCAAGAGTACCCTGGAGAAACTGAAGAATTGTGTTGCAATTGGTGGAGCATGCTAGAAATTTTGGGGTCTTGCAGCCATTCCTGATGAACAACTTGGATCCAATTTGGTACAATGAAGGAGAGGGAGAAAAGGGACCCGTCTTATTCATATTTCTGGGAAAGAGAATCAACCACTACATTTTCCTTTCCCTTATTGTAAATGATCTCATAATCATAGCCAAATAGCTTAGTCACCCATTTTTGCTGCGCCGATGATGAAATTCGTTGTTCTAGGAAATACTTGAGACTTTGATGATCAATTTTGATTTGGAAGCACTAACCCAATAAATAAGGACGCCAAAGATCCACAACATTCATAATAGATAACATTTCCTTTTCATAAATGGATTGGCCCAAATGTCACTTTGAAAGCTGTTTTCTAGTGAAGGCCAAAGGCCTGCCATCTTGCATGAGGACGGCCCCAATTCCTTTCCCGGAAGCATCACATTCCAATGTGAATGTCTTTGTGAAGTATGGAAGTGCTAGGACAGGGGTTGAGCACATAACATCTTTCAAGGGTTGGAAGGCCTGATCTGCAGCTGAAATCCAAGTGAAAGCATTCTTTTTAAGCAGAGAAGTGAGAGGAGCTACAATTTTTCCATAAATCCGAACAAACTTCCTATAATAGTCCATTAAACTTAGAAAACCAAGAAAGCTCTTAAGAGTTTTAGGACGAGGCCAATCCTGCATAGATTCATTTTTCTTAGGATCCACTCAGACACCATCTTTGCCGACAATATGACCCAAGTATTCTACTTCTGAGGCACCAAAGGCACATTTAGATTGTTTGATGAAAAGTTGGTTCTTAGAGAGTAGATGGAGAACTTGATTCACACGGGAGGGATGGGATGGGATGGCCAAGTTTTACTATAGATGAGAATATCATCAAAGAAAACTAAGACAAAATGATGGAGAAAAGGATGGAAGACATGATTCATAAGACTTTGGAAAGTGGAGGGAGAATTATACAAGCCAAAGGGAATTATCAAGAATTCACAGTGACCCTCATGAGTTAGAAATGGAGTCTTGGGAATGTCTTCTTATTTCATACGGATCTGGTGGTAGCCAGAACGTAGATCTAGTTTGGTGAAGTACTGAGCACAACTCAATTCATCCAAGAGGTCATCAATGACATGAATGGAGAATTTATCTTTGATTGTGAATTTACTGAGGGCACGCAAATCATGACACATGTGCCAAGTACCTTATTTATTGAGTACCGTGACCACAGGGGAAGAATATGGGCTAGTATTGGGATGGATAACACCTGCTTCTAGCAATTCATGAACAATTTTCTCAATTTCATTCTTCTGGGCAAAGGGATGACGATAAGGCTGAACATTGGGAGGTAGACTACCCAAGATGAGAGGGATGGAATTTTCATGGACTCCACGAGAAGGGGGAAGTTCTTTGGGAGTGGTAAAAACAACTTGGTGGTGGGAGAGGATAGATTGGAGGTCGGGATGCACATAAAGTGCCTCAACAACATGAATGGAGTGGAGTTTGGATATAATGCTTGAATGACATTTTTTGAGGATCTTTTCCATGCGATGAGAATTGATGATCTTAGGGGAGCTTGCTGTGATGCCTTGGAACTTACACTGTTGTCGCTCCTATTGGAATTGCATGGTTAACTCCTTAAAATCCATGATAATGGGACCTAGAGTGCATAACCATTCGACACCAAGAACAATGTCACAACCACCCATGTCTATAACAAACATATGAGATTTTAGGTGATACTGACCAATTTAGAGTCACACATTTTTACATTGTCCCCCACATTTCATGGAACCACCATCGACAATCATGATTTGAAAATTATTGATGACACAGATGTAACAATTGACTTCTTGAGCAACGCGATGATGAAATTATGTGTGCTACCACTTTCCACAAGGATGATGAATTTCCTATTTTTTATGTAACCAATTAATTTGAGACTCTTGGGAGCAGAGAATCCAGTGAGGGCATTAAGTGAAATCACTAGGTCAAAGTCTAGTGGATCAGAGGCTGGGGTTAGATCAAATGGCAGTGGTAGTTCCTCCACAGGCGGAACAACAACATCTTTAGAAATATCCTCAATCACAACCATACAAAGATTCTGTTCCTTACACTCGTGTCCAGGAAAATATTTGTCATCACAATTATAACAAAGACCCTTGAGTTGACGTTCAACCATTTCAGCCCTGGTTAATTTATGGATCTTGAGGGTAGTTGTAGGAGGGGCATAATTGATGGGTTTAGGGTGAGGAGGAAAGGAGGGCTTGCAGATATGGGAGGATACAATTTGTTGTGCTTCCTTGGCTCGTTGAGTAGCTTCCAACCAAGTCTAGGGGCGTGCCATGAGAACATGGGCACAGATTTCATCTTTGAGGCCACTGATAAAGCATTCCCTAAAGAAATAATTTGACATGTCCTCCGTTCTGAAAACCAAGTGATCAAATGTGGAAATAAAGTCTTCCACTGTCCCAGACTTCTTTACCTTGGTCAAACAACCTAAAAGGTGGGTGTCAGAGTCAAAGCGATCATAAAGTTCTGCCACAAACCGTGTCCAAGCAACATACCCTTGGCGTGCCTTTTTTCGCCATTACCACCATTGCCATCGTTATGGATCCAGATGTAAGACACCATAACGAAGCTTGACTAAATCATCAATAATGCCATGCAAAGAGAAATAATGTTCCATTTGGGTGACCCATCCTGTGGGATCCGATCCATCAAATTTTTTCACCTCAATTTTGGGAGGGTGGAGGTCTCGAGAAAAGTGGGTAGTATGAGGACCTTGGTAATGGGAAGAGTCATGGTCATCCTAATAAGATGGTTGTTCAGAAGCGGAAGGGTGTTGAGAACGACCCATGAACTGTTCAAAGGTGGCTTTGAGGTATTTGATGTGGGCACATTGTTCCTAGAGGGTATGAATAGTCGAATTGATTGAGCTAAGGTTGTCATTGATATTCTTGATGTCTTCCTTGTTTTGGTGGTTGTCAACAATCAAGGTATTGAGTTCTTGGTCTCAGGTGGTGTCCATTTGGAAAAATGGGCAGGAAAATGGTATAGGGGAAACACAAGGGGTTTGGAGGGGTGGGTGGGACCACTAAGAAGAAGGGTTTCAAATTATAGGTACTTCTACGATCAGGGAGAAAAGGGGGATCCAATGGGATAGCGTCCAAATAAGGGTGCCGGAGAAGGGTTGGGTCCCCAATTTTTTTATTATTATTAAAAATGATAGGTATCACTGGAATCGGGGCGAAGAAAGGAACCTAATGTGATAGGTCCCAAATAAGTGTGCCAACGGGACCACTATACTTATTTTTTTTACTCCCGCGGAGTTCTACTCCGACCTGAATAATACTGCAGTGATTCTGTATGGAGTTTGACTGTGGTGATCCCTAAAAACACTGTTCAAGGCCTCAAAACGGCCCCAGAAGTTCATGACCCGAAAACTAGGAAAAAACTGCCAAACTGAGAAACTGCCAAGATGAGCCAGTTGGAATAGGTGGGTGGCCATCGATATCCACCTAGATCAATCCTCCCCCTTTAGGAAGCAATGGTATCCATTGCGTTGAGTTCCCCCATCAGATGAGGAAATTTCTGTTGAATTTGGCCCGGGTGAGCCACTTGCCTTGGTGCAAGAGCTTCCCTGCTTTGACAACCCGATAAAGCTAAATCCTTTGATGACAAGTGCCCTTAAAATGTGTGTCCATGATCTAATTAGTGGATTCCTGTTCCATGCAGTCAAGGTTGAACTATGTTGGTGTCAACTATTATGCTATCTTTGATGTGTCCAATAATGGTGGAAAATATGGTCGAAGGAGGTCCACATTAAATACTGGATGCAGGAAAAGGAAGGGGGAGTGTTGAGCTCAAAAGAATTATCACACATAGCCTTGGTGATGGTGTAAGGTCCATAGAGGAGTGGGAAAAGCTTTCGATGGGGCCCCGTAAGGTGTTCCTTCTGCAAGTGCAACCAAAATTTATCTCCCACCTGAAACTTGTGTGGCACCCGATGTTGATCATGGCGCTGCTTGTACTTGGAATTGGACTTCTGTAAAATATCATGAACCTGTTGGAATATGTGCTAGATCCGCTCAATGAACCTAGTATATTTTTCGACTTCATTTTGAGCATGGGACAAGTCTTTCTAGGTGGCCACAAGGGGTAGTGCAACATCCATGGGACCCAATGGCTGAAATCCCAACCCAACCTGAAAAGGGCTGTGGTCGGTTGAGTTATGTAGGGATATGTTGTAGCTGTGATGAACATAGGGAAGACTCTTATCCCATGTGTAGGGATGCTTGGAATTATACATGCGCATAATATGCATGATGATCCGATTGACAACCTTAATTTGACCATCCGTCAGGGGGTGGAAGGAAGTGGATTTGGTGAGCTTGGTGTCCAGCAGTGACCAGAGGCTTGACCCGAATGTGCTGAGGAATCAACTGTCCCGATTTGAGATGATGGTTTGTGGTATCCCAAAATGTACCCACACTCGTTCGAAGAATGGCTTGGCAGTGGCCTCTGTTGTGATGCTCTTCTTGCAGGCGACCATAATCACCATTTTATAAAAACGATCAACCACCACAAAAACACAGTCATTTCCCGGCTTGGTTGATGGAAGGCCCGACATGTAGTCCATTGAGATGGATTCCCAGGGCCTTTTAGGAGTGGGAAGAGGGGTGTATATGCCTTGTTTCTTAATGGCTGGTTTGGAAATGGTGCAGGCAGTGCAAGACTTGATATACTTGTTGACATCCTGGTGAAGTTTCGACCAATAGAAATGTTGCTGCAACACTGTCATTGTCTTTTCGCTGCCGAAGTGTCCTGCCACCCGATTGTAGTGGGATTCCCAAATCAACTTTGCTCACTCGCTTGATGGCATGTAGATATGGACCAGATGACACAACATCCCATCCCGAAGATGGAAATTAGTGACAACTGTGTTTGCGCCCAACATTTGGTAGGTGGTAGAGAAGTCAGGATCTCTCTCATAGAGTTGGGGCCACTCAAAGGTCTCTTGGCCGCAGAGGTTTAGCACCATGGTGAGTGCCGCAACTGGAGGGAGACTAAGGAAATCAACGATGCGGTTGGTGATTCCTGTCTTATACTTGATTTTGAGATGGAACTGCTGCAAGTATGTGGACCACTTCTGATGGTGGTCATTTTTCAATTTTCCCTGTGTCTGCATGAATTGCAACGACTTATGATCGCTATGGGCGTCTGTTTCCATCCCAAGAATGTAATGCCTCCATTGGCGGTATGATTTCACAATAGAGTACATTTATTTTTTGTAAGTATGGTACTTACATAGAACATCTAATAATGTATCACTATGATAGGCCACGGGGTGTCCATGTTGAGTGAGAACTGCACCCACAACATAGTCTGAAGCATTTGTCTCGATCTCGAAGGGATGTTGCAGGTCAGGTAATGAGAGCACTGGGGTTGAGCACAAACACTTCTTCAAATCATTGAATTCTTGTTTTTGCGATAGGCCCCACACAAACTTTTCCTTACCACCACCCCTGATTACTTGGTTGATGGCCCATGCAATATGGGAGAATCCCAACACAAACCTGCGATAGAAATTGGCAAGGCCTAAAAAGATCTGAAGCTCGGTGAGTGTGGTTGGGGCTGGACAATCACGAATGACCTAGATCTTGGCGGGATCAACATGCACCCCATGCTCATCAACAATGTAGCCTAGTTACTGGCAGTGTTGACAAAATCGCCTAAAAATCACCGAAATCGCGATTTTTCAAGAGAACGATTTTTTAAAAAAAAAATTGTTGAAAAAATCGGCCGATTTTTTGGCATTTTTTAGGAAAAAATCGCGATTTTTTGGAAAAAATTGTTTAAAAATCGCGGGTTGATGGGAAAAAATCACTTGAGTGTAAAATAAAAAAAAACCGCGGGTTTAAGGGGTCTGTGAGGGGTTTTTTTTCATTTTATTTGTGCATTTAGCCAAGGAGGAGAGCCAATCCATTCAACCAGCCAAGGAAGAGTTTGCCATTAGGATTTTGTGGATTCAAGGATTAGATTTGTGGATTTGGCATTGGAATTTTTATTCCATTTCACAGTTTTTGCATTTGGAGGTAAGTTAAAAAATTTGCCCATTATTTCTCATTTCTTCACCATAGATTTTCATAGGTTTTTAGTGGCAATGAGTTTTACATCTTCAAAATAGATTTTTGATGGATCAAAAACCATTTTTTTCCATTGTTATGTGATTTTCTTTCTTGCCATGTATGCCCAAAAACGTTTTTGGGATTTTCTTGCCCTAGGTCGATGTAAATTAGTTTAAATTTTTTTGTGTCTATTTCGGGTTCAAAACCGAGTTTGAATGCTAGATACATAATTGATTTATCTCTGATTTTTAAATTTTCATTTTTTCATCAATAACACATGCTAAAAAATGATTTTTTTTGCCCTAGGTTCATATTTTTCCATATTAAAGATGCCAAAGCCATTAGATCCATTCTAGGAGTATGGTGAGCCTGATCCTCCAGGGAATTGATAACATCTCAAATGAAAGCTATGTGGGAAAGCAATGTACGGTGGGGTATATCAGCTAAAATACCACCTTGCGAAAATTCCAGGGAATGAGGTGGGGATTTGTACCGAGTCAGGCGAAGAACTTGTTGCGAAGGCCACAAAAGCAATTGAAGAGTATTCAACAAACAAACAATACACATAAGCCAAGAAAAAAGAAATGGATTCAAGATCCAAGTCAAGGGGAAGCACACACACTCATGGGGCAATGGGAGTGGAGTCTAGTGAGATCCACTCCTCATAGTCTGTAATGCCTACAACAACATCATCATATTTTATGCCAAGAACCACACCCGGTGCACAACCGTCTATCAAGTCCATGTTGAAAAAAAAAGAGAAATAATAAGCGAACAAACTTGTGGGTAGATGCCTTCTATGGAGTGATATTCCATTCAATTTTGCCAGGAACCCATTTTATGTGTCCATGTTTGAGGCTGCTAGTATTGTTGGTCCAGGGTATAAGCCCCCCACTTATGATGAGTTGAGAGGGCCCATCCTTCAAAATGAAAAGGTCGATTGCACTCAGAGGTTGCAAGAGCTTCGAGATTCATGGTAGTTCACAGGATGCACAATGATGTCAGATGGTTGGACTCATGGGAAGGGTAGGACCCTTCTCAATTTCTTGGTTCATTGTCCCAGGGGGACAATGTTTTTGAAATCTGTGGATGCATCTGCACATGTCAAGGATGCGACATTACTTTGTGATTTGTTGGATGGGTTCATCCAAGAGGTAGGTTCGCAACATGTTGTCCAAGTCATAACGGACAATGTTGCAAATTATGTGGTTGCTGGTAGGATGCTTATGTCCAGGTATCCTACACTGTTTTGGACTCCTTGTGCCGCTCATTGCCTTGACTTGATGTTAGAGGATATGGAAAAGCTTGATTGGATCAAGGAGACCATTGATTTAGCGAGGAGCATCACAAAATTCATATACAATCATGCTTCTGTACTTAGCATGATGAGACAATTCACAGGTGACAAAGAGTTGGTGTGTCCTGCCATCACACGCTTTGCCACTAGTTTTGTTTCTCTTCAGTCTCTTTTGAATTCTAGGTGGGAATTGTAGACAATGTTCCTTTCCCTTGAGTGGCGTGCTTTATCATTTAGCAATAAACCAGAGGGGCAAGCCATTATGAGGCTAGTTACATACCAGGGGAGCTTTTGGGATGCGGTGAATGAGGTGTGCACCATCTGTGAACCTTTGGTAAAGGTTCTTTGCTTAGTCGACGGGGACAAGCCCACAATGGGCTACCTATATGAGGCCATGGATAGGGCCAAAGAGGCAATTCATGCTTATTATGTGGATAAGGGGGATCAAGGGCATGAGAGAAAAGAAATGATATGGATGGTGATTGATGACCGATGGAACCACACACTCCATCGCTCCATTCATGCTGCAGGGTTATACCTCAACCCTGCATTCTCCTACAACTATGGCTTCAGGTTTGATTCAAAGGTTATGTCTGGATTCTTTGAGTGTGTCCAGAGGATGGTGCCAAGTGCAGCTGACCGATTAGAGATTTTCCAACAGTTGGAACTCTATAAGAGGTCCATTGGCTTATTTGGTTTTGAGATGGCCATGAATGACAGGAAAAACATAATGCCAATTAAGTTTCACCTTGTTTTAAGTTTTAAGTTTTAAGTTTCAAAATTCATTTTTCAAATTTCAATTTGTCTTCTCTTATGTTTCAAATTTCTCTAATTCGTTGTAGATACTTGGTGGGAGAACTATGGCGCAACCACACCTATTCTACAGAAGATGGAAATTCAGGTGCTTATCCAGACATGTAGCTCTTCTGGTTGTGAGCGCAACTGGAGTGTATTTGAAAAAATACACACCAAAAAGTGCAACAGGTTAGAGAATTTCAAATGAAATTTCAAATTCATTTTAAAATTATAAATTATTAACTTGTCATTTAAATTTTATGCTCTT
>JASDQU010306659.1:0-16886 GCA_032191745.1 Picea mariana
TCCAGCTTTCTGGCAATGAGCACAAGATTAGAAGAGCCCTAACCTCATCATCAAAGTCCACTTTTACAGAACTTAGTTGATTAGTAACCGTATTAAATTCATTTAAATGATCTACAACAGACCCACCTTCTGACATCTTCATATTAAATAATCTCTTCATTAGAAATACCTTATTGGACACCGAGGGTTTTTCATACAATTTGGCCAATGCGTCCATCAAACCCTTCGTTGTCTTTTCTTTCGTGATATTGAAAGCCACCGATACTGCCAGGCTCAGCCGTATCGTTCCTAGAGCCTTTCTGTCAAGAATCTCCCATTCTTCGTCCTTCATGCCGCCAACTTCTTTCCTACTCCGCTCAATGGTAGGAATAGATCCTTCTGATATAAATAATCTTCCATCTGCATCTTCCATAACTGGTAGTTTTGGCCGTTAAATTTCTCGACCCTAAACTTTCCATCTTCCGACATTGCTCCCACTCGAACCAGGAACCCTGTTTTCCTGCGAGTTACCTTACGCTCCGATACCAGTTGTTAGAAAAACAGGACCGCGGAGCAATAAAATAAAACAAATGCGGAAATAAAACACAGAATGTACACAATACAAGAGAGACACAGATTTACGTGGTTCACCCAGTGTGGGCTACGTCCACCAGAGAAATTGCCAGGTCCTTTCTTTATTATTATCCAGCAAAATGAAGGGATACAAACTATAGCAAAACCCACTGTAACTTCCTCTTCTTTCTCTCACAGTATCCTCTCTCATAATACAATACTCGCCAACCTACATAGCCACAATACATTTCTCTCATAAAAGAGGGTTGCCTTCTAGGGCAAAAAACCCTAACATAATCTCTATCGTTAGATCTGCGACCTTATAATGAATGGTACAGATTTACAATGAAATTACAATATACTTTTACAAGGCAATTTTTGCTTCGGGGCTTCACCCCTGAACCCCCGCTGGGGGCCCGCTTGCCTCCAGACCCCCCATCCGGGGGGATAGCCCCCCCAGACCCCGCAGAGGGGGTACCCCCCCTCTGCACTCCCCTACGTGGAAGAGTGTACATACTTCTGAGGTGTAAATACTTCATGGGGTATAAACACGGCTGAAAGTAAAAGACCTCTAAATCAGGAAGATAATCAGGCTCCACAACCAACAAAAGACGTTAGAACAAACCATCATTGATTTGAAGTCCCAGCTCCTAGAAGCTAATAAAACTAAAGAAATCATTTTAAAACAATTTGGTGATAAAAAACAAGCATGTGAGAAACTAGAAGTTGAGATCAAGATGCTAAAAAGTGAACTTGAGAAAGAAAAGACGAGATCAAACTTTGGAAATAGTTCAAAGATCTTGGATGAAATTCTCAGTAGCCAAAGGTCACCAAACAACAAGACTGGTTTGGGATACGCCCAAGACTCAACTTCTACATCACAAGGATCTGTCAAAAGACCAATTAGTTATGCAGATTCTCTAAGGGGATCCTTAAGAGGAGAAAATAATAAGGCAAATATGATACCATCGAACATTGTTCCACATAAACATAAATCAATATTCCCTACCAAAGTAATAAATGACAGAAGAAATACAATCACCAGAAGGAATCCCCCTAATAAATATCTATTCATTGGATATTGTTACTCTTGAAATAATTTTGGACATAAGGCAGTACACTGCAAAGCTTATGAACAATAAAATAATTGAAATGTCCAAATATATAAGAACAATAGGTACAATACAGAGAAGAGAAACTACAAGTCATTTTCTCCTTTGAAATATTTCAATAGTGAATTCCAAAAATGCAACAACTATGGTCATAAAACAAGTGATTGTAGATTGCCAAAATATGATAAAAAGACAAAAAAATCCCCATAATAAAAAAGAATGGAGGAAAAAACAAACATAGTGCAATGTAGAATTATATGTGAGAAATAAAGAGTGTCAGTGGTATATAGACAATGTATGTTCCAAACACATGATTGGAGATCAAAGTAAATTTCTCAAGTTAAACAAGAAAGGAAAAGGAAAAGTAACTTTTGGAGATAATATGTCAGCCAAGATACTGGGAAAAGACATTGTTAGGTTAGGAAATAATAAAACCAAAGAAAAAGATGTACTTTTGGTAGAAAATATCAAACCAAATCTTCTAAGTGTAAGTCATAATTGTGATCAGGGTCACATACTTACTTTTGATTCTCAGAAATGTGAAATCGGAAAAAAGGACACTGGAAAGCTAGTGGCAGTTGCACCAAGAACATCTAGTAATGTGTACATCCTCGATATAGAAGAAGAAGAAAAATGTTTCTTAAGACAAGTAGATGAAAGTTGGCTATGGAGTAGAAGGTTGGGACATTTAAGATTTGACAACTTGATTAAATCCAATGAAAAAGAAGCATTTAGGGACCTACCAAAAGTGATTAAACCTTCATATTCTATTTGTAAACATTTTCAAATAGGAAAGAAAACAAGAGTTAGGTTCAAAACAAAAGATCATTCCACAACTAAACCATTAGAGATTATTCACACAGATCTATGTGGACCTACCAAAATTAAAATCACTTATGGTGAACATTATTTTATGTTGATTTTTGATGTTTACACAAGACTGACCTGAGTTTTCTTTTTAAAATAAAAATCAAAAGCCTTTGAGAAATTTAAAATATATAAAGCTCTTGTAGAAAATGAAACAGATCTAAAAATTAAGTGTCTAATATTAGAGAATGGAGGAGAGTTCACCTCTAAAGAGTTCACTCAATTCTGTGAAAATCATGGTATCAAAAGACATCTTTTATCTCCCAGAACTCTTCAACAGAATGGAGTAGTAGAAAGGAAAAACAAAACATTTAAAGAAGCTGCAAGAACTATGCTAAATGAAGCCAAACTTCCAGAAATTTTTTGGAGAGAAGTAATCCACATAGCAGTTCACATACTTAAAAGAGATCATTTGAGACCCAATCATGACAAAACCCCTTATGAACTATGGTTTGGGAGGCCAACCTCTGTAAAATACTTTAGAATTTTTGGAAGTAAATGTTACACAAATAATGATGAAGATAACCTAGGAAAGTTTGACCCAAGATCTGATGAATGAATATTCTTAGGATACTCGTCAAATAAAAAGGCATACAGATGTTATAATCTTAGCCTACTAAAAATAGTGGAAAGTGCAAATGTAAAAATAGATGATCGAATAAAGGGAACATCCCAAGGCTTTGATAAAAAATCTCAACAAAAAGATGATAATATAAAATCTCAATAAGAGGATGATGATGTAGAATCTCACCAAGAAGGTGATGATGAAACACAGGAAAATGAACCTCACACTGATGAAGAAGACAATGAAGAAACGCCATTTCGAAGGGCTCCATCAAAAAGAGTTCAAAATAATCATCCTGAAAGTCATATCATTGGAGATAAAAGTGCAGGAGTGGAAACAAGAAGGAAACTAGATTTTGAATCAGAACAAGAAATGTTATCCCTAATTGAACCGAAATCATTTAAAGAAGCTGTCAAAAGTAAAGATTGGATAAAATCAATGAATGAAGAACTAGATCAAATAGAGAAGAATCAGACTTGGGAACTAGTTCCAAGACCCAAGAACAATAATGTGATAGGAACTAAGTGGATCTTCAAGAACAAATTAAATGAAAATGGGGAAATTATGAAGAAAAAAGCCAAATTAGTCTGCAAAGGATATTCCCAAGTAGAAGGTATTTATTTTGAAGAAACTTTCGCTCCAGTAGGAAGACTTGAGGCAATCAAAATGTTCCTAGCATTTGCATGCTTTAGAAATTTCAAAATCTATCAGATGGATGTCAAATCAACATTCCTTAATGGAACACTAGAAGAAGAAGTATACATTGAGAAACCAGAAGGTTTCATGTTATCAGAAAACTAGGACTATGTGTGCAAACTGAAAAAGGCTCTGTATGGTCTTAAACAAGCCCCTAGAGCATGGTTCTATAGGCTTGATCAATATCTACAAAAGCATGGATACAAGAGAGGGACTACTAACAACAACTTATATATCAAAATTGAGGATCAAAACATGATTGTTGTGTTAGTATATGTAGATGACATCATATTTGGGAGTAATCTCACTACACTAAGCATAAAATTTGCTGCCAAAATGAAAGAGTTTGAAATGTCTATGTTGGGAGACTATCGTTTTTCCTAGGTTTACAGGTAAATCAAATATAAAATGGAATATTTGTTTCCCAAACCAAATATATCAAGGAAATGTTGAAGAAATTCCAAATGGAAGATAATAAACCTATGGGTACTCCAATGGTCACTGGATGCAAACTAAGTCTAGAAGATGACTCACCAAAAGTAGACCAAACGATGTATAGATCTATGATTGGAGGTTTTCTTTATTCAACAACACCAAGACCTGGCATCATGCAGGTTGTAGGACTCGTGGGGATATTTCAATCTACACCTAAAGAAACCCACTTAAAAGTAGTAAAAAGAATATGCAGATTGGGTAGGTAGCATAGATGATAGGAACAACACCAGTGGAGGAGAATTTTTCCCAGGAAAAAGTCTGGTAGCATGGTCAAGCAAGAAATAAACATCCACATCACTCTCTACAGCAGAGACAAAATACATTATTGTTGCATCCTGATGAACACAAGTTCTTTGGATGAAACAAACTCTAGAAGACCTACAAATAAAATATAATGATCCTAATAATATTAACTGTGACAACACTAGTGCCATAAGTATCTCTAAAAATCCAGTCATACATTCGAAAACCAAACATATCCCAATAAAATACCATTTCCTAAGAGATAATGTCACCCAAAAAATAGTTAAAATGTTATATATAGACACCAAAGAACATATTGTAGACATTTTCACAAAACCTCTGCCTAGGAGTACTTTTGAAAATCTCTGACAGAAATTAGGAGTAATTCAAAAACCTCATTAAAATCGAATGATCAGGGGGAGAAACCCTTTTCCATTGATGTCAAAGCGGGAGAGTAACTTCATAGAGAAAAGCATCATCACAGGGGGAGTTTGTATGAAGTTAGAGTGTTTCCCTCAATGACAAATGGGGATATTGTTGGACATATTGTCGTTGACGTATTTTTATTGATGTCAACAGTCGATGACGCACATGAAGCTCAGAAGTGAAAGAGTAGTGCAGAAACGTGATTGAGATCAAAATCCCCATAGGACAAACCAGGATCGTTGGATACACAAGCGCCATATCAAGGGAAGTGATTGATTGTGGAGTGTGAAGGGAGAATTAAACTACACGTTATTTCCAATCCCGTAGTCATTTTGGGTTAAGAGTTCTGAGGAGGTTACATTTCGAGTAATCTCACTTTGGTTAAAACGAGAAGTAAGAAAGACGAAGGTCGGAGCCCTGAAGTCCTAGAGTAAATGAGGACCATCCGATCTAAAGAACACTTCGGGAAATATCCCGACCATCGGATCAAGGAAAGTAGAAGGATATGATAATCTAAGCAAAGGCCTTAGATCCTAAATACTTGAATTCCCAATAGTCATTGGATTAAGTTAATCCTTTTCGGGTTAAAGAAGGACTGTTAGATACATGAGAAGAACATGTGCCACATGAGGAGAGCCACATCGGAAAGTTAGGTCACTCTGAGAGTTTGTACTTTAGGAGTTTCACCACCAACAAATACCCGAAGTCTCGAAGTTCCGAAATGAGCAAGAATTTTTCATCGTACAAATAACATCCAACCGTCTGACCTACTTCGGAAAAATGAACTCCGGAAGATTAAAAGACAATGAAGGAGAAATCACCCGAAGTGCCGAAGGCCGAAATTAACGTTACCATCGATCTAATTCAGGAACGTTCTCGACCGTTGATCAAGTATAGTGGAAGGATAACATAAGTGGAAGTGTTAACTGACAACAAGCGGTCACCACTGTTGTATGAATTATTTGGTAGGTAATCACTCTGGAGGAATTTCTACTCCAGAATTTGAGAGCCACGAATAACCGAAGTCCCAAAGTAAATGAGAACTATCCATCTCATCGTGACATTAAAACATGATCGTTGATTTTGATAAGTAATCAAGCACTCGCTTGGCTTAGTGCCTGGTCACCACCTTCTGTCGTATGGAATAAAGAAACAAAAGGGAAAGAAGAGGCAATGCTTAAATTAATAATCTCCTGGTCCTGCACCTATGGTCATATGCAAATGGTTTGAAGGAAGCGCCTCTACAAAATTTGATTTCTGCAAATACATGTTATCGATTAAATGAAATCGATCCATACCTGTGATCGATTAATGAAAAATATTTTCATTAAATTGAAAAGGTTTCTCGATAATATTTGAATAAAACAAAAACAAACGAGATTATTGTTAATGAAAAGGTATGATGTTCCAAAAAAAGGGACACAATGTTTCATAGCTCACACCAGTTGGAAGAGTATATAAACAAGAAATAGTGGTAAGACGAAAGTGTCTCTGTAGTCCAGATAAAAAGATAAAAAACAGAAGCAGAGTTCAAGAAGAAGAACTATTGGTTCTTATGAAGTGAGGGTGGAAGGGAGGAACATGAAAGGATTCATATCCTTACTAAACAAATTGTGAAAGACAAGGGATTTGGTGCTTCCTAGGGTTGGAGCCCTAAATACAAGGGAGTTGGTGCTTCCTAGAGTTGGTGCCCTAAAGACGAGGGAATTGGTGCTTCCTAGGGTTGGTTCCCTAAAGAAGGGGATATGTGTCTCCTAGAGTTGGTGCTGTAAAGAGGATTGATGTCCTTCACTATTATTTATAAAACCTTGTAATTGATGTTAAATATATTTATATAATTGATTTTACATACAATTCATTGTTGATTTAGTGTGGTAAATCAATAAAATAAAATAAAAAAGTATCTGTTAATTGAAAAAGAGGTAATATTGATTCACCCCCCCCCTCTCAGTATTCCAACAAGCAATTCATATTTATAATGATCCAAACAACCACAAAGCTATCTAGTGCTGGAAAAATATGTTAGATGTACGCTCTATACCCTGAAAGATATATAGTATCAAAAAAATATGTTAGATAAATATGTTATATGTATGATTTGTTTGCTGATGGATAATACCTTGTTTTCTCTTTTTTATGTGTTGTATTTGACTTCATTTCCTTCCAAGTTTGAGGGAACCAAATCACACTAATACAATTCCCTTGAAAAATAAATGATAACCGCTAACCTTGCAACACGCGCTTAATGCATTAAATGTCTACTTAGATACTCTAATATATACATTAAAATATTTGAATCAAGTGTACATGGGTACTCAAACAACGGTGTCAATTATGCACATGGGATGACTTAAGTTTTGTGACACCCCGCAATTTTCATTCTCTCTCTTAAAAAGAGAGTTGTTATTAAATTGTTTTAAGGTGTGGCGTGATATATACGGAGTAGGCTAACTAGGGAGAAATCTTCCCTCCCAAGTGTCCTTACTCTAGCAGGTCCTTCGGTGTCGGTGGTTCCTCTATGGTGCAGAACCCTCAATACATGCCATGCCATGCATGCATCCTCATGGATGTAATCGACCAGAGCTCTGGCAAGTTAGCGTACATCATATTACATTGGATTAATGTGGTTGCACTAACATGCTAAGACCTCTCATAAACGTCCAACAAACACCACCAACTTGTTGTAATTGAAATTTCAAAATTTGAAATTTAAACTATCGCGCACTGCATTGGAAAGAAAGCTGCAATGAAAGATGGAGTTCGTTCAACCTCATACAGTCATTTTTGAGTGAAAGTTCGAATCAAAGCAATGGGGAGAGCGTTGGGAGTTTGTCTAATATTCATGGCAACATTATACATTTTCTTGTAAGGTAATAACAACAATTATACGATGTAATTGCATATATTTCTATTAGTTTATGATGTAGTAGTCATGAACATTTGATTTAAGAGATCTTTGCGACAGGAAGGGAATTTGAACTTGGAAGGATGTCGACGCTCATTGCAAACCTAGATGAGTTGAGGTTTAATCGGGATTCCATAGACATCAAGTTCAGATACCCATACAACCATCTTAGAATAGATGATGCAGTGGAAAAATTATAGAAGGGACTCCTTACAGCCAATGAGTTTACCCCCCATGAACGTGGTGAGATACAATGGCATCCTTTGGAGCTTAGACAACAGACGTCTATGGGTATTCAGAAGAGATCGAGTCCAGAAAGTTACAGTGAATATTGTAATCTCTAGATACTCAGAGAGATCTCGAATCTTGTTCATGAGTTTAGATGACCAATTGGAGTGAGCCTATTCCATTCCTCTCTATTATCCTCACGTGAGAGGGAGGGTGAGAAGTAGCATATTTAATCATGTTCGGGTCTTCAGTATTATTTTTCCTTCTTCATCTCAACATGTTGTTGTGCTTCCACCTTCATCTCTTTTGGGTTTCCAATCTACCATCACTTCTTCCTCCTGGAACACCCATCTTCCCGTTCCTGTTCATTCTTCCTCTTCGGTGGGTTCGTGAGAATCTTGGCCTTCTCCATATTATATAGACAACCATTCTCGGGATTCAAATTCTACAATGAATGACGATTTTCAACTGTTGATTTTTGATATCTTTAAGGTGGTCATAGAATTTTTCAAGCAACTTTAGATATATATTTTATGGGAAGTATGCTCTCAGCTCATTTTATTTTGCAGTTGGTCAGAATGTATGGAGGGATTTGCGGAAAAACCCAGTCATAGACAATATAGTTTAATTATAAAGATGGGGTTTTTAGTTTAATCATAAAGATGGGTGTTTTTGGCTAGGGACAATTTATGCAATATATACATACCCAATATATATGGGTGGTTTATTAAAACTATGATTGAATATTTTCATAATAATCATCTGAAAAAATTATGTCAAGGGAAAATTAGGGTATTTATAAAGGAATGGAGGCGGAAAGACAATTTGTGTTTTTGTTTAATCCTCGTCGTATTGGTTCCTCATGCTGAAACTGCATATGAAGCAATATTTTAATATAAAATTAGCCATACAAATGTAATATATACAGCATGTAGGAGGGTTGTACTAAATTTTTCTAAATGTCATTGGATGACAATTAAGGTTGAGGTTCATGTAAAACTTTGTCATCTCTATTTTTCACACATTGTTTATCATTAAATGTACCCATTATGGCAGGGTTTTTACTTGATATATCTAATGGGTAATCTGTTAAATCAAATATAGCATGTTGTTAATGTTATTTAAACTTTCACTTATTAAATGGGAGACATATTTATCCATACCAATTTGATGTTTATCTCCTATACTTATTATTTTAAATTATACCAGTTTGATGTCATCTAATCCAAACAATGTCTTAATAATTACTTAGGTGGAGAGGATAACAATCTTTACTCCCAACAACTCAAGTTAAACCCAATTAACAACTTTGAAAATCACTAAATTACAATTAATTTATAATTACACCAATGCTCCTATCTTTATCTTGTTCTTCTGAATTAACCACAAATTATAAGTTTCTTTTGTGATACCTAATTTTTATTTGGATTTGCAATCAGTGCCATGTTCTTACATTGCCAATGGACAATATAATTGTTTACCTACATTGGTTTCTATCATTTTTATCTTGTTCAACACAAATTAGAAGTTTTCTTTGTAACCTAATTTTTATTTAGATTATTTGCAATATATACCATATTCTTAAATTGTCAATGGATGATATCATTGTTAATCTGCATCATTTTTAATCTCATTAATATACATTGTGTTGATGATTGATAATGGATAACAATCCTTCCTCCCAACCACTCAAGTTAAACCCAATGGACAACTTTTACAATAACTTAACTACAACTAATCTATAATTACATCAATGCTCCTTTCATTGTTATTTTGTTCCTTTGAATTAACCACAAACTATACATTTCCTATGTAACACCTAATTTTATTTGGATTTGCAATGGGTACCATGTTCTTACATTGCCAATGCATAATATAATTGTTTGTTTGCATTGTTTTGTATCATTATTATCTTGTTCAAGATAAATTAGAAGTTTTCTTTGTGACCTATTTTTTATTTGGATTATTTGCAATGCATACCACGTTATTAAATTGCCAATGGATAATATCATTGTTAATCTACATCATTTTAAATGCTCATCAACATAAATTATGTTGGATAATATATAAGTGTACTATTGTATAATATAATCCAAACAATGTGTTAATAATTACTTAGGTGGAGAGGATAACAATATTTACTCCCAACCACTCAAGTTAAACCCAATTAACATGTTTTACAATCACGAAATTACAATTAATTTATAATTACACTAATGCCCCTATCATTATTATCTTGTTCTTCTCAACTAACCACAAATTATAAGTTTCTTTTGTGATATCTGATTTTTATTTGGATTTGCAATCAACCCCATTGGTTTCTATCATTGTTATCTTGTTCAACACAAATTAGAATTTTTCTTCATAACCTAATTTTTATTTGGATTATTTGTAATGTATACCATATTCTTAAATTGAAAATGGATGATATTATTGTTAATCTGCATCATTTTTAATGCTCATCAACATACATTATGTTGGTGATTGGTAATGGGTAACAATTCTTCCTCCCCACCACTCAAGTTAAACTCAATAGACAACTTTGACAATCACTTAACTACAATTAATTTATAATTACATCGATGTTCCTATCATTGTTATTTTGTTCTTTTGAATTAACCACAAACTATAAGTTTCCTATGTAACTCCTAATTTTATTTGGATTTGCAATGGGTACCATGCTCTTACATTGCCAATGCATAATATAATTGTCTTCCTACATTGTTTTGTATCATTATTATCTTGTTCAATACAAATTATAAGTTTTCTTTGTGACCTAATTTGTATTTGGATGATTTGCAATGCATACCATGTTATTAAATTGCCAATGGATAATATCATTGTTAATCTACATCATTTTAAATGCTCATCAACATACATTATATTGGTGAATGGTAATCAATAATATATAAGTGTGTATTATTCTATGATTTGCAACAATTGATATTCAACTCTCTTTCTTGGTTGTTTTGTTTAGATATATCACAGGGTTAACACTTAACAAAATTAATAAAAACATCTTCAACTCTACCCATTTCATATATATTTTTTAAATGTTTATTATTAAGTTGGATATACCTAACATTTGTGTGCTATGGAATTTTTTTTATTACATAAATATTTCTTTTACAAAATCCCACATTAGTTCAGAGAAGTGGTACATTGACACATATAAGCCTTTTTAATCTCTAGGGTTTATCACAAACCTTAGCTTCTTTGTCCCCTTAGTGTGAAACACAAACCCTAGAATACCATTTCAACTTCTCCATGAACAACTCAACCCTGCAACGTGATCATCACCTCCAACGTCGTGATCTTCATAAGACCAAACCTTAAGCATCTCACGAGAGAAATCTTTCCAACATCTTGCTCCCTAGAAGACCAAGTACAAAAAATATAGTACAATGATGATAATGTGAAATGACTCTCTCCTTACGGTTTTCCAATGAATCCTAACATTTTGTTCTCTATAAGACAAGTACAAAAAAAATAGTACAATGATGATGATGTGAAATAAATTTCTCCTATTTTTATGAGAGGTAAGGGAGGTCAAGAATATAATAATGGTACTAATTCACTATAATCAACCTATCCACAAGAAGATAGGTCCATATGTGAAGCACTGTTTTTACAAGTGACACATGTCAAGGGTCAAGATGAAGACATTTAACAAGCAAGTCTCTAAAGCATGAATGTTTTCAAGAGAGTACAATGATCCACCTATTGAGGCATTGGCTAGACCTTTCAGCTAGTATTTGGAAGAGTTCAAATGATGTGTTGAGGCATTGGCCAGACCTTTCAACTCATTGTGGTGGAATGTAGGACATAGTTATGTCATATTATGTAGTCAATGCAGGGATGCATTGTGTAGATGTGGCCATGGGTATTAACACCTAGATTTTGTTATTTTGTTGGTAATTATTTGTTGCATTATGAAAATCATGTGATGCTAAAAATACATAATGATAGATAGTTGCATTATATTTAATATGAATACTAGTTGAATGTGATTGAATTGTTGTTTGTTACAATTCTGAGATCGCTTTTTGGAGTTGTTGAAAATGTTACAAGTGGTATTAAATGAATTATTGAATGCATTTTTGTGAGTGCATGTATATAATATATCACATAGAAATGAATTATTTTGTCTTTTATATATGCATATTTACGAAAGACAAAAATGTGCATTTATGGAAGAGAGCTTCCATATATGTGCATTTTGGCTTCTGTATATGCGCATTTACAGAAGCCAAAATGTGCATATACGGAAAACAAAATGCGCATATATGGAAGATAACTTCCATATATGCGCATTTATGGAAGGAAAAAATGTGCATTTACGGAAGCCAAAATGTGCATATATGGAAGCTCTCTTCCATGTATGCTTTCCTTCCATATATGCACATTTACGGAAGGAGGAAATGTGCATTTACGGAAGAGAGCTTCCATATATGCACATTTTTTCTTTTGTATATGTGCATTTACAGAAGCCAAAATGTGCATATACAGAAGCTCTCTTTTGTGTATGCACATTTTGTCTTCCATAAATGCGCATATACAGAAGCCAAAATGCACATATATGGAAGCTCTCTTCCATAATTGACATTTTGTCTTCCGTAAATTCACATATATGGAAGAGAGCTTTCATATATGCGCATTTTGGCTTCCGTATATGTGCATTTACAGAAGGAAAAAATGTGCATTTACAGAAGCCAAAATGCACATATACGGAAGAGAGATTCTGTATATACGCATTTTGGTTTCCATAAATGTGCATATACAGAAGCCAAAATGAGCATATATGGAAGGAAAAATGTGCATATATGGAAGAGAGATTCTGTATATGCGCATTTTGGTTTCTGTAAATGCACATATACACAAGCTGAAATGCGCATATATGGAAGCTCTCTTTTGTAAATGCGCATTTATGTCTTCTGTAAATGCGCATTTCTATCTTCTGTAAATGTGCATATATGGAAGAGAGCTTCCATATATGTGCATTTTACCTTCTGTATATGCACATTTATGGAAGCCAAAATTCGCATATACGGAAGCTCTCTTTCGTAAATGTGCATATAGTGATGGGTAGTATATGCACATTTTTCCTTTTGTATATACATGCACATATACAAAAGCTCTATTCTGTATATGCACATTTTTCCTTCCATATATGCTCATGTATGGAAGGAAAAAATGCGCATTTATGGAAGCTCTCTTCCGTATATGCGCATTTTGACTTTCGTATATGCGCATTTACGGAAGGAAGAAATGCGCACTTAAGGAATAGAGATTCCATATATGGGCATTTTTTCTTTTGTATATGCGTAGTGGAAAAGTCATACTCCATAATGAAAACCCTATAAGCACATGGATAAATGGACATAATGTGCCTGAATGAGCCCACGCACCCATCAACTGCCATGTCTCTTGGACCGATACACCCCATCCTTGGGCATGCAACCCTTTATTTGTGCTCTTCCTTATGTCGATCGTTGTGACACTCCATGGGTGTGTTGATGGCGTCATCCAACCTCTTCGGTGCACCCATGCTTCCAAGTGCAGATGGGTCCACAACTTGGGCGTGCTCCCAAGTTGCCCCGCCCTTGTTTTCCATATATGCACATTTTGGCTTCCATAAATGTGCATATACAGAAACCAAAATGCACATATACAGAAGCTCTCTTCTGTAAATGAACATTTTTGTCTCTCGTAAATGCGTTGTAACAACCCTAGTTAAATAATTAATTTTCATAGTTAAATATTTGTTTATGGTATATTAGTTTAAATTAATTAATTAATTAATTGTCCTGATTAAATATTTGTTGAATGTATATTATTTTAATTAATTAATTATCATAATTAAATATTGGTTTAAGGGATACTGGTTTAATAAATTATTAAATTTTATGTTGGAGATATTAATAAATTTTTAATTATTATTTTGATAGATGACCCATTAATGAAAAGGGGATAATGTGGTTGACACTTAATGGAAGGATAAGGTGGGTGAAATTTAATGGAAGGATAAGGTGGGTGAAACTTAATGAAGGGAGAAGGCGGTGGATGAGAAAAGGGGGAAAGGAGGATATGAGGGGGAAAAACACTCGGGGAAAGGGGACTTTTTTGGGGGAGCATTATTTTTCATATTGCAAGACTGTATTGGAGCATTATTGGGATATTGGAAGATTGTATTACTGGTTTTTGGTTGGAGAAGCTTGTTGTAGGACTGTTACAAGGGGGGGGCACCTGTTGCTGGTATTTTGGGGCTTTGGGGCCAAGAATCCTTACGGAATCCTGGAGCTAGGGAGCCAGAGAGGCTCTGTTCCTAGCTGGCTGGGAGGTTAGTTAGTTTTGGGCAGAGCATCAGGCAGAGTTGGAGAACATCAATAGCATCAGTTAGAGGTATGTAATTTCATTATTATGTTGTTTTATGTGGTTTATTATCATGTTGTTGAATATGTTGAATATGTGGTTTATTATGATGTTGAATATGTGGTTTATTATGATGTTGCTCATAAGTTTTAATTATGTTGAATAATGAATGGTTAAAAGTTAGGATAGCATTTCTCTATTTTAACTTATGTTTTATAAGGCTATATTGGAAGAGACCTTACACACATATACTAAATACAAAATGCACATATATGGAAGACAAAATGCACATATACGGAAGAGAGATTTTGTATATGTGCATTTTGGCTTCTGTATATGCACATTTACGGAAGCCAAAATGCGCATTTACGGAAGACAAAATGTCCATATACGGAAGAGAGCTTCCATATATGTGCATTTTGGCTTCTATAAATGTGCATATATGGAAGAGAGCTTCCATATATGTGCATTTTGGCTTCCATAAATGTGCATATACGAAAGAGAGCTTCCGTATATGTATATTTTGGCTTCTGTATATGCGCATTTACAGAAGCCAAAATGTGCATATACGAAAGAGAGATTTTGTATATGCTCATTTTGGCTTCCGTAAATGCGTATATATGGAAGAGAGCTTCCATATATGTTAATTTTGGCTTCTGTATATGCGCATTTAAGGAATCCAAAATGCACATATACGGAAGCTATATATACAGAAGAGAGCTTTTGTATATGCACATTTTGTCTTCCGTAAATGCACATATACGAAAGCCAAAATGCAGATATATGGAAGAGATCCTTTGTATATGCGCATATATGGAAGGCAAAATGCGCATATACAGAAGAGAGCTTCCATATATGTGCATTTACGGAAGGAAAAATTGTGCATTTACGGAAAACAAAAATGTGCATTTATGGAAGCTCTCTTCCGTATATGCACATTTTTCCTTCTGTATATGCACATTTTGGCTTTCGTATATGCACATTTTTTCCTTCTGTAAATGCGCATATACAGAAGCTCTCTTCCGTATATGCACATTTTTCCTTCCATATATGTACATTTTGGCTTCCATATATGTGCATTTACAGAAGCCAAAATGAGCATATATGGAATCTCTCTTCCATATATGCACATTTTGGCTTCCGTATATGCGCATTTTGGCTTCCGTATATGTGCATTTTTTCCTTCTATAGATGTGCATATACAGGAGCCAAAATGCGTATATATGGAAGATCTCTTCCATATATGTGAATTTTGGCTTCCGTATATGCGCATTTACAGAAGCCAAAATGCGCATATATGGAAGCTCTCTTCCATATATAAAGCTCCTGTATATGCGCATTTTGGCTTCCTTAAATGTGCATATACAGAAGCCAAAATACACATATACGGAAGCTGGAAGCCAAAATGCGCATATACATAAGCTCTTTTCCGTATATGTGCCTTTTGTCTTCCATATATGCGCATTTTGGCTTCGGTAAATGTGCATATACAAAATCCAAAATTCACATATATGGAAGCTTGCTTCCATATATGAGCATTTTTTCTTCCATATATGCACATTTAGGGAAGCCAAAAATGTGCATTTACGGAAGAGAGCTTTTGTATATGTGCATTTTGGCTTCTGTATATGTGCATTTACGGAAGCCAAAATGTGCATATACAGAAGCCAAAATGCGCATATACGGAAGAAAAATGTACATATATGGAAAACAAGGGTGGGGAAACTTGGTAGCATGCCCAAGTAGTGGACCCATCTGCACTTGGAAGCATGGGTGCACCAGAGAGGTTGGATGACCCCATCAACACACCCATGGAGAGTCACAACAATTGACACAAGGAAGAGCACAAGGAAAGGGTTGTGTTCCTAAGGATGGGGTGCATCGGTCCAAGAGACATGATGGTTTATGGGTGTGTGGGATCATTCGGCTGCATTATGTCCATTTATCCATGTGCTTATAGGGTTTTCATTATGGAGTATGACTTTATTGAGAGTAGGGTTAGGGTTTTTCATTGTGCAGGTTGAGTTTGTTAAACATAGGGTTAAGGTTTTTCATTATGGAGGTTGAGTTTGTTAGATATAGGGAATGTATTCTTTATATTTGGCCTTTGCATTGGTTTATCATGAAATTTTAAATTAATCCTTTTTTAGATACTTTAATATCAATTTTATAGTATCCCACAAGGATGAAATTTGATAGGAAAATTTCTTGTAGCCTTATGGTTTTTCATTGTGGAAGTTGACTTAGTTGAAGATAGGGAATTTATTCTTTATATTTGGCCTCCTTTACACTCCTTTACCCATGAAATTTTAATATGTTTTTCTTTTCTTTCTTATAAATACTCTAATATCAATTCTATGGTAACTCACACAGATGGAATTTGAGAGGAAAATTACTCATCATGAGCCATTTTAAGGCATTTTAC